>JAKCPB010000521.1:0-68176 GCA_021442155.1 Cymbidium sinense | reverse complement strand
GTTCCATAAGTAGCAGATTGGATCGACTATTTTTTAGTTTCTCTAGTTTCGATCAAAACCACCCTAGCCTATCGAGTAGCGGGATCCACCATCATATCCCCAATCTCTCCCTTCAACACCACCATGGCTGTAACCTCCGTCACTCCTTACACCTCCATAACCACCATTGTTCTGACCACCACCTCCATATCCACCAGCACCTCCAGATCCCCCATCACCACTATGATAATCACCGCCTCTGCCTTTGCCTCACTGCCAGATCTAGACTAAGCCTGGTTAATGGTAATGTTCCTGCCATCAAGGTTCTGCCCATTCTTAGGGTTTTTTTAAAAAATCAAAAGTGGGAGAATTTTATTGCCAAAAAGAAAGGGATATGATGTCCTTAAAGGGGATAAATCTCTAAACTACTGCTCAAAGAGCTACAATTAACCTAAAGAGATAAATTTCCTACCTATTACAAAAAAACCAAAGCAAAATAAAGAAATGACAAAAATTAAGAAAGAAATAACACCAAATTCCAAGAAGGCCAGCCAAAGCCATCTATATCCTGAAATCTTCTATGAGATGCACAAACCACCTACAACCCCAAAACCTGCCATAAACCTACAAAGAACTTAATATAGAGATAAACATCTAGAAATAAGGATAAGCTAAATACACAAAAGGAACAAAATGATAAAAATCTTAGATATGGCTCAAGCTCAGTCACATTCATCTCAAGGGGAAACAGGATATGTGAGCATCCAAACTTCAGAAGAAGGGTTACAATCACATATGGTGCTACCAGACAAAAGGATAATAGAGGAAGCATCCCACCCTTCATAACCAACTTACCTCAATTAAACTAAATAGCTAACAGCCAAGAGCTCACCAAGTTCCAGTATCTATCATTAGGATTAAATAGGAAACTAACTAGTAAAACATCCAGCCAAACCAGAGCAAAGAAACCAACCAAACCAGATAACAACCAAGAAATAACCACCATCAAAGCCACCAAAAACAAATAAATACCAAAGGTAAAGAACTAAAAATTCTATATCCACCAACTAACAAGTAGATAAGGCCACCAAACCATATAACAGAATCAACATAAATAGTAATAGAAATAAGAACATCCAAAGCCACATATAGGTTCATCCCATAATAGAAAGAAATGACAAGCCAATGGGCCATCCAGCCAACAGGAAAACACCATAAAAAACTTCAAAAAAACCACCAAAAAAAGGGAACAAAAACTAGATGGCAGGTAATAGCTCCAAAGAGAGTAAACTCAGCCCAGGAAGGAACAAAGCCCAGGGCCAGGGCCAATCTATAATCATGATGCCAGATAGAAAAAACCAAAAGTAAAAGGCTAGAATAAACCACAACCATCAAGCAACCACCAGCTAATAAACCCTCCAGGAAAAAAAGAGGCTAGGAAAAAAGGCAAATAAGTAAGCTCTGAAGCCTGCCAATCACCATGCCATCCTAAAACCAACATAATAGGAGACCAATAAGAGGAGAGCCACCAAAACTTGAGGGAAAGTAAATCTCAATAGTACCAACCAGAAATAATCTCAACCTCCATCAAAAGGAGATATCATTCTTAGGGTTTAGGTTTAGGTTTAGGTTTATTAAGTTTTAGGGTTTGGGTTTATTATTTAATTTATTTAGTTACTTTAGGTTTAGGTTTAGGGTTTGGGGTTTAGGGTTTAGGGTTAGGGTTTAGGGTTTAGGTTGGGTTTAGTTTAGGGTTTAGGTTTTGGTAGGGTTTAGGGTTTAGGGTTTAGGTTTAGGGTTTAGGGTTTAGGATTTAGGGTTTATGGTTTTTTTTTAAAAAAATTAAGTAAACCGATAGGTTTAGGTTTATTTAGTTTATATTTTATTTATTTTAGTTTATTTTATTTTTTTTTTTTATTTAGTTTATTTTTTATTTTTATTTAGTTTCTTTATTTTAGTTTATGTTTTTATATTTTATTTTTTTTAAGTTTAGGTTTATTTTTTGAGTTTATTTTATTTTTTATTTTTAGGTTTAGGTTTTATTTTATTTTTTAGGTTTTAGGTTTTTTATTTTATTTAGGTTTATTTTTTTTTATTTTAGGTTTATTTTTTAGGTTTTAATTTTTTTTAGGTTTATTTAGTTTTATTATTTTATTTAGTTTATTTTAGGTTTAGGTTTTATTTATTTTAGTTTATTTTAGTTTAGGTTTAAGTTTATTTTATTATTTATTATTTTTTTGGTTTTGGTTTTTTTGTTTAGGGTTTAGGTATTATTTTAAGGTTTATTTCTTAGGTTTAGGGTTTTATTTTATTTTATTTTAGGTTTATTTTATTTTTATTTTACATTTAGTTTTTATTTTAGGCTTTATTCTTATTATTTTATTTTTTTTTAGCTTTAGATTTTATTTATTATATTTTAATTTAGTTTTATTTTTTATTTTATTTTATTTTTAGGTTTAGTTTAGGTTTTAGGTTTCATTTTATTTAGATTTTATGTTTTTTATTTATTTTATTTTTTAGGTATTTAGTTTAGGATTAGGTTTTAGGTTTTTAAGGTTTAAGGGTTTAGGGTTTAGGTTTAGGGTTTATTTAGGGTTTGGGTTTAGGTTGTTTTAGGGTTTGATTTTAGGTTTACCATTTTAGGGTTTAGGGTTTAGGGTTTAGGGTTTAGGGTTTAAGGTTCAGGTTTTCGTTTAGGGTTTTAGGTTTTTGGTTTTTTTTTTAATAGAGAACAAATTTAGATTTAACATTTTTTCTTTTTGATTTCATCAACCAAGTAACACACCAATTTTTCTAAGACATGTGACATAGATAAAAAATGAGCAATGCATAGAGCAAATCAAAACCCTAGATAACTTGAATATCAGAAAGACAGTTCCATAAGTAGATGGATCTACTATTATTTCTCCAGTTCCCATTAGAACCACCGGCCTCTTGAGGTGAGATCCTCCAACATTCCTCCCTCTACCACTACCATGATAACCTCTCACTCCTCCAGCCTCCATAACCACCGACCTCCAAATCTCACACACCACTGATAATCACACCTCCGCTCACCTCCACGATCTAGATTTAGCCTGCTGATGTTCCCTACCATTAAGGTTTTGCCCATTCTTAAGGTTTATGTTTTAGGTTTATTAGGTTTTAGGGTTTATTTTTTTTTTAATTTTAGTTACTTTAGGTTTAGGTTTAAGGTTTAGGGTTTGTGTTAGGTTTAGCTTTAGGCTTTAGAGTTTAGGGTTTAGAATTTTAGGTTTTGGGTTTAGGTTTAGGGTTTTAGGGTTTAGTTTTGGGGTTTAGTTTTAGGTTTAGTTTTGGTTTAGGATTTATGGTTTAGTTTGGGGGGTTTAGGTTTTGTTTGTTTAGGGTTTAGGTTTTGGGAAAGTTAGAATTTTATTACCATAAAAGGAAAAGAGACAATGTCCTTAAAAGGGGTAAAGCTCTAAAATTCTAATGCTCTCAGGGCTACAAGAAACCTAGAGAGCTAAACCCCCATCTAAGTACATTAGAAAAAGAAAAGAAAATAATAGAGAAAATATTGTGCCTAAAAAGCATAAAAGAAAAAGGCATAGTGTAAGATAAATAAATCTTAAAAATAATAAAAGGATGAGTTAGCACAAGCTCATGATTCCTTTGAAAAAGCAAGATAAGCAAGACACACAACAACATCACTTGGGTTGATCGAGCAACACCTTACTCAGATAGTTCCAACTTGTAAAAAAAAAATCTGCAAAACACTATAAAGGCAAAAGTCATACCTAAAAATGATAAGGATAAAGAGAGGAAAAGGAGAGAGCTTAGAAAGAGAAGGCTCAAGATTAGTTAGGATCATCTCAAGAGAAACAATACATAAGCATCCAAACTTCATAAAGAAGGGTTACAATCATATGTAATGCTACCAACTAGAGAAGATAACATCAAAGCCATCATAGTTAGCATACCTGATACAAGTAAACATCCAAGGCCAGTAGTACATAGAGTTCCATATCCATCACCATTAAACAAAAGAACCGACCAAAGAACTACAACAACCAAACCACCAAATAAAAAAACAATAGACTAATCACAATAACCTAGAGAGAGGCTAGAATAAAGTCGAATACCAACAACAACCAAATTCCCATCCAAGCTCCAAACCAAGGAAAACTAGTACCAAAATCATAGCAAAAAACCAATTAATGAAAAATTGAGAAAGTGAGCAACCACAAATGACTAAATAGCTCAAAATGAAACCATCAACTAAAGGAAACATAAAACGAGTAAATCACCAGAAGATAAAACAACTACACAAAAGGGGGTCAAAGGTAGCCACCAACCAACAGAAACACAAAAGTCCAATAAAAATGTCATAAAACCAAAGAAAAAAAGGCTTTAAAAAATTGTTGGGTTTAGGTTTTAGTTTAGGGTTTAGGGGTTTTTTAATAGAGAACAAATTCAGATTCAACATTTCTTTTTTTATTTCATCAACCAAGTAACACAACAAGTTTTCTAAGACACAAGTGGCGACATAGATAAAAAATGAGCACGCATAGAGCAAATCAAAAATCCTAGATAACTATAACTGTCTCTACTATAAAGACACAGTTCCATAAGCAGCAGATCAAATTGGTCATTCTTTAGTTTCTCCAGTTCCCATTAGAAACAACCTGACCTCTCGAGTAGCGGGATCCACCATAATATCCCCTATCTCTCCCTCCGCCACCACCACTATAACCTCCATCACTCCTCCTGCCTCCATAACCACCCCTACTCTGACCACCACCTCTGTATTCACTAGCACCTCCAAATCCCCAAAACAATCAAAATGCTCCCGCTTGCCTCCACCACTAGATCTAGATCTGAGCCTGTTGACGTGATGTTCGCCATCAAGGTTATGCCCATTCTTAAGGTTTAAGTTTAGGTTTATGTTTATTAGGTGGGGTTTAGGTTTATTTTCTAATTTATTTAGTTTAGTTTAGGTTTAAGTTTGGGGTTTAGGGTTTAGTAGAGAGGGTTTAGGAGGGTTAGGGTTTAGGGTTTAGGGTTTAGGGTGGTAGGGTTTAGGGTTTTTTAGGGTTTAGGTTTAGGTTAGGTTTTTTTGTAGTTTTAGTTGGTAGAGTTTAGGGTAGTGATTAGGGTTGGTTTAGAGTTTAGGTTTTTAGGATTTAGGGTGGTTTTAATTAAGTAAAGACAGTTTAGGTTTATTTAGTATATTTAGTTTATTTATTATTTATTTTAGTTAACTTTATTTTTTATTTTTATTTAATTTAGTTTTTTTATTTTAGTTTAGGTTCTTTATTTTAGTTAATATTTTAGGTTTAGCTTTAGGTTTACATTTTAGTTGAGTTTTAATTTTATTTTATTTTTTTAGGTTTTATTTTTTTATTTTTATTTGTTTAGTTTAGATTTTATTTAATTTTTTTAGGTTTAGGTTTTGGGATTCATTTTAGGTTTATTTTTTGGTTTTATTTTTTTGTTTAGGTTTAGGTTTATTTTTAGTTTATTTTATTTTATTTAGTTAGGTTTAGGTTCAGGTTTAGGTTTAGGTTTAGTTTATTTTAAGTTTAGGTTTATTCTATTTTATTTATTTTATTTTTATTTTTTCTTTAAGTTTTATTTTAGTTTATGATTTAAGTTTTATATTTCATTTATTTATAGGCATTATTTTTTAGGTTTATTTTTTAGTTTTAGGTTTTTATTTAGTTTTATTTTATTTTACTTTAAGTTTATTTTATTTATATTTTAGGTTTAGCTTTATTTATTTAGGTTTTTATTCTAGGTTTATTTATTTTTTTTTTTAGTTTAGTTTTGGATTTTCATTATTTTATTTTAGTTTATTTTTAATTATTTATTTTTTATGTTTAGGTTTTATTTTATTTTATTTTTTTTATTTTATTTAAGTTTAGTATTTATTTATTTTATTTTAGATTTTTTAGTTTAGGTTTTAGTCCTGTTTTTTAGGGTTTGGTTTAGGGCTTAGGGTCAGGTAGGGTTAGGATTTACAATTGGGCTCAGGTCCCAGGTTTAGCCTCAGGTTAGGTTTAGGTTTTTAGGGTTTAGGGATCTTAGGGCCTGGGTTTAGGGTTATCAGTTCAGTAGAGGGTTTGTTTGGGTTTAGATTTAGGTTTGGGAGTGGAAGGTTTTAGGGTTAGGTTTGGTGGGAGGTAGGGGGGTTGGTTTAAGGTTTAGGGTTTATAGGAAGTTTGTTTGATTTATGGTTTAGGGTTTAGTTAATAGGGTTTTTTTAGAGGGTTTAGGTTATTTAGGGTTTTAAATAAACCCAGGAGTTTAGGTTTATTTAGTTTATTTATTGTTATTTTAGGCTCTTTTATTTTTATTTAGTTTAGTTTATTTTATTTTATGTTTATTATTATTTAGTTTTATTTTAGTTTATTTTTTTTTTAGGTTTATGTTTATTTTTTTAGTTTAGTTTTATTTTTATTTTATTTTAGTTTAGGTTTATTTTATTTTAGTAGGTTTAGATTTTATTTTATTTTTTTTTAGGTTTTAGGTTTATTTGGTTTTTTATGTTTTAGTTTTTTTTATTTTAGTTTATTTTATTTTATTTAGTTTATGGTTTAGGTTGTTTATTTAAGGTTTAGGTTTAGGTTTTATTTAGTTTTTATATATTTATTTTATTAATTTTATTTTATTTAGGTTTTAGGTTTTTTAGTTTAGGGTTTATTTTATTTTTATTTATTTTTTTTTTTATTTAATTTTATTTTATTTTATTTTTGGTTTTTTTGGTTTTATTTTACCTTTATTTTACTTTATTTATGTTTTTTTATTCTTAGGTTTATTTTCTTTAGTTTAGTTAGGTTTTATTATTTTAGCTTATTTTATTAGTTTTTTTAATTTTAGGTTTAGGTTTTAGTTTAAATTTTATTTTATTTTATTTTATTATTTTAGGTTTAGTTTTTTATATATTTTATTTTTAGTTTTATTTACTTTAGTTTAGGTTTTAGGTTTTTTGGTTTAGGGTTTAGGGTTTTAGGTTTAAGATTTTAGGGTTTAGGGTTTAGGGTTGATTAGAGTTTGGGTTTAGGGTTTAGTTTAGTTTTAGGTTTAGGGTTTAGGGTTTAGGTTTAGGTTAGCTTAGGGTATTGGGGTTTTTTTAAAAAAATTAAGTAAACCAATAGTTTTAGGCTTTTTTAGTTTATTTAGCATCTTTTTATTTACTTTAGTTTATTTTATTTATTTTTATTTTTAATTTTATTTAGTTTAGTTTATTTATTTTAGTTTAGGTTTTTTATTTTAGTTTATTTTTTAAGTTTAGGTTTATTTTTTAGTTGAGTTTTATTTTAAACCTAAAATAAAAACCTAAAACATAAACCTAAGAAAATAAAATAAAACCTAAACCTAAACCTAAACCTAAAATAAAAATAAAACCTAAACCTAAAAAATAAAATAAAAATAAAACTCAACTAAAAAATAAACCTAAACGTGAACCTAAACCTAAAAAATAAACTAAAATAAAACCTAAACTAAAATAAATAACCTAAACTAAATAAAAATTAAAAATAAACATAAAAAAATAAAATGTAAAATATACTAAAATAAATAAACCTAAACCTATTAGTTTACTTATTTTTTTTTTAAAAAACTCTAAACTCAAGATAACCCTAAACCCAAACCCTAAAACCCTAAATCCTAAAGCCTAAACACTAAACCTTAAACCCTAAACCTTAGTCCTTAACCCTAAACACTAAACCGTAAAACCTTAAACCCAAAACCTTAAACCATAAAAACCTAAAAATCTAAACCTAAATTAAATAAAACCTAAAAATAAAATATATAAAAAAACCTAAACCTAAATAAAATAATGAAATAAAATAAAATAAAAACTTAAACAAAAACCTAAACTTAAACTTAAAAATAAAAACATAAACTAATAAAATAGACTAAAATAAAATAAATAAAGACCTAAACTAAACTTAAAAATAAATTTAACCTAAGAATAAAAAACATAAATAAAATAAAAGCCAAATAAACCAAAAATAAAATAAAATAAAATAAAACTAATTAAAAACCTAAACCTAAAAAATAAACCTAAAAATAAATAAAAAATAAAACCTAAACCCTAAACTAAAAAAAAGAAACCTAAACCTAAAATAAAAATAAAATAAACAAAATATAATAAATCTAAACCTAAAGTAAAATAAATAAACCATAAACTAAATAAAACAAACTAAACTAAAAACAATCCTATACCTAAACTAAAAAATAAAACCTAAAAATAAAACTAAAATAAAAACCTAAAACCTAAACCTAAAAAAATAAAAAAATAAAACCTAAACCTAAATCTAAAATTAAAAAGTATACCTAAACCTAAAAAATAAAATAAAAATAAAACTAAACTAACAAATAAACATAAACCTAAAATATAAACTAAAATGAAAAACCCAAATTAAAATAAATAAACTAAACTAAATAAAAATAAAAATAAAATTAAATAAAAATATAAAATAAACTAAATAAACCTAAACCTACTGGTTTACTTAATTTAAAATAAAAAACCTAAATGCTAAACCCTAAACCCTAAACACTAAATCCTAAGCTAAAACTTAAACTAAACTAAACCTAAACCTTAAATTAAATCTTAAACTTAAATCCCTAAACCTTAAACCTAAAACTCAACTAAACCTAAAACTAACCTAAACCTAAAATAAAATAATCCTCCTAACCTAACCTGAACCCTAAACCTAAACTAAACTTAAAACTTAAACTAAAGTTTAAACTAAACCCTAAATATTAAACCCTAAATTAACCTCTAATAAACTAAAATAAACCTAAAACCTAAACCTAAACCTAAACTTAAAATATAAACATACTTAAACCTAAACTTAAACTTAAACTAAATATAAAACTAACCTAAACTTAAAACTTAAACTCCCAACCTAAACTAAACCTAAACCTAAACCTAAACATAAAACCTAAACCTAAACCCTAAACCCTAAACCTAATCCTAAAACTAAACCTGAACCTAAGCCCTAAACCCTATTCCTAAACTAAAACCTAAACCCTAAACCTTACACCCTAAACTCTAAAAACCTAAACCCCAGTAATCCTAGTTCTCCTTGTAGCTATGGATTCATTTTCCCTTCATTGGCATCATCGTCATGTTTTGGTGGATCCTTCATCATTCTTGACCATTTTATGGAGCCTTTCAAATATCTTGCCGCTCAGGTGATGGGTCTCTTGTGAATATGGCTATGATGACCTCAAACCTACAGACTACATCTCCCAATTTGGATGATCTGACTAAGGCATCCAATTTTATGGGGATTCCTGAACCCGATGCCATACATGCTATCAAATCCTTTAAGGATGCACTTTTTGGTAAGAGCTCTACCATATCTCACTTAGTGAATATGATTTTGACTTCTTTTCAAGGTATGCCTGCGATCATGAGTTTGGATCATGATGTTGAAAAGCATACAAAACCTTTTGAATTTACTTTAGTTGGAAAATTTGCATTGCACTGGCCGAATTTGGAAAAGATCTGATCCTTTCTTCATAACCTTAAACTTTCGGTGCTTTCTATTTTTGATCAATCAAGACATATTCGATTCAACTTATGAATGATTTGGATTATTCAAGGGTTTTCTCGTATTGATCTTATTTTGTCTTTAACTGTCAAATGCATTTGTTAAAGTGGTCTCCCCTTTATTATATAAAGGATGAATCACCTATTATTCTTGTCTGGTTAGCTCTTCCAAATATAAGAATCCATTATGCTACTCGCCAAATTTTATTTATTATCAGGGCACTTTTTTGGTTGGCCACTCCAAATCGATCAGGCGATCGCTGTGAAATCCTATCCCGCTACTGTTCATATATTGGTTGAACTTGGCATATCTAAAAACATACTAAGGAGGTTTGGATTGGATTTAAAAAGTTTGGTTATTTACAAAGGGTCAAATTTGAAAATTTTTTGGTTTTCTGTTCCCATTGCAATATACATGGTCATGATAATTCAGAGTGTTTTGTTCTTCAGCCGCATCTTAAAAAGAAAATTTTGAATGATCATACTCAAAATTAGCTTTTAATAAAGTTAATAAAACTATTTCTATGCCTAAAAATAACTTAAATGTTGATATTAGGTCGACTCTTTGGAATCTTTGATGTTCCTAAAATTGTTGATTCACTCATTGACCATGACAAAGGTACTAATAATGTTGAAAAAGATGGTTTTCCCAACAACCTTTCTTTACATGAGAATATGCCTATTATGGATAATTCCAAATTCAAAGAGGTTGTAAAAATGATGATTCATTCTCTAATGAGTCTATTCACCTTTGGCATTAATTGATGAGAATGAGGATTTAAATGATAACCATAATGTGGCTAAAATTCTTGAGCAAAATATTGATTCTAACATTGGTAATTGTGCTTTGAATGGTATAATATCTTCTCCTTCCCCTAATTCCAAGATTGATCTTCATTCTAATCCCACTTTTCAACAAAATGCTGATTTGGAAAAGGGGAAGTTGTGATTAGAGATGTTCTTGCTAGTCCTTATCCTATTAATAATATTTCTAATCAATCTCTATCTGATGGTGACACTTTGGATAAAAATAAAAATTCTAAACTATCCTTAAAAAAAAAAAAACCCTAAAACTCTTAGATGCAACCTCCTATTTTTGCATCTACTAGATCTAGATCCTCTTCACATAAATAATGTGTTGTTTCAATTTTTTCTAAGAAGAGGATTTGTTATTCTTTCTCTTTCTCTTTATTAATATCCTTTAATTTCCTTTTACAATTTTGTTTATGTTTAATTTTTTTATTTGGAATGTTAGAGGGATTGGTACCCTCACTATTCATTATCGTATTAGAAATCTTTGTAAAATTAACAATATCACTTTACTTATTATTATTGAACCTCTTATACATGCTGATAAAATAAATCATGTTACTAGAATGCTTGGCTTTAGTAATTTTTTCCTAACATCAGTAATAAAATTTGGTGCTTTTGGAATAGCTTCTTAAATGTTTTAACTTTAGATGATCTACAATAAGTTGTCAATGCTCAAATTTCTTTTGGTGACTCTTGTGTTCGGGGCTCTTTTATTTATGCTTCTTGCAATAGAGCTGGCCGAAATGTTCTTTGGGAGAATTTGAGAAGTTTTGCTCTTTATGTTAACAAACCTTGGTTGGTTGGGGGTGATTTCAACACTATTATGTATTCTTCAAAAAGAAAGAGTGATTGCTCGCCTAATATTCATTATATGGAAGAATTTTATAATATGATTCTTGATTGCAATATTTTTTACATTGGTTTTAAAGGCTCTAATTATACTTGGAAAAACTCTAAGCTCTAGCAACATTTAGAAGAATTCTTTTCAACTCTCATTGGATTAATTAATGGCCTCTTACCTCTGTTGACCATTTTAGTAAAATTTTATCTGATCATGCTCCACTTTTGGTTTATGTTAAAGAAAACTCTAAAATATTAAACATCTCGCCCTCTTTCAGATTTTAAAATATGTATATTCAGCATCTAGATTTTCTTAAAGTCATGGCCATTAATTGGATTGCCCCTTTACACCCTAATAATTTGATTAGGGGTATGAATAGATTATGGTTTAAGCTTAAAAAGCTCAAACAAAATTTGGTTTGGTGGAACAAACATTATTTTAAAATCTTTTGCTAATATAAAAAACATGGAACTTTTGGTTTGTGAACTTGAAAATGCTATTTTCAGACTCTTCTAAGCTTAAAGATTTGAATGAAGCTAAAGATAAACTTGTTAATTATCAATATGGAAGAGACCTATTGGAAAAAGATGCTAATAAACATATTTTGATGGGGATAAAATACTGGTATTTTATGCTTTATTTAATAAAAAGTGAGCTTTAAATTATATCCAAAAAATGAAAAATGATATTGGAGATTGGATTACTGATATTAATGTTATTAAAGATTATGTTATTAACCACTTTAGAAATATGCTTAATAAAAGCCACTCTTATGAAGCTATTTCTAATTCACATTTGATCCACTCTATTATTACCAATGATGATAATCATTAGCTTACTAGGTTGCCTATTGAAGATGAGATTGGTAAAGTTCTCAATAGCATGAACATTGATTTCGTGGGAGTTATACTCAAATTTTTTCAAAATTGTTGGTCTATTATTAAGCATGACTTAATCGATGCTATTGTTGATTTTTTATTGGTAATCCTCTCCTTAAATATTTTTCAAGCACTTCCATTATTCTCATACCTAAAAAAGATAATCCAGATTCTTGGAGTGATTTTAGACCTATTAGTCTTTACACTTTGTTTAATAAATTGATTTCTAAAATTCTTACTAATAGACTTAGTCCTTTACTTCAAACAATTATCTCTCTCAACCAAACTGGTTTTGTTAGAGGGAGATCTATATTTGATAACATTCTTCTTGCTCAAGAGCTTATTCATGATTTTGATGTTCCAACTGGGTGGTAACATCATTTTTAAATTAGATATTTCTAAAGCCTTTGATAATATCTCTTAGATTTCCTTTTAAATATCTTGCATTTATTTGGTTTCTCCGATAATTTCATTAACCTTATTAAAACTAAATTAATAATGCTAGGTTTTCAATTCTTCATAATGGTGAAGCTTTAGCTTCTTTCCTTTTTTCATGGATTGAGACAAGGAGATCCTTTGTCCCCTTCTTTGTTTATTATTATGTGGAATACCTTTCTAGGAGTTTAAATGATTTATTCAATAACAACCTAGCATGTACTTTAGAACTCTTGGTGGTATCCTTATTTCTCATCTTAGCTTTGTTGATGATTTAATTATCTTTTGTAATGCTTCTTTTCATCATATCAAAAGACTTAAGAAATTTTAAATAATTTTAGAGAAAGTGTATTTCTATTAATGAAAGCAAGAGCTACTTTATTACCTCCTCTAAAATTTCTAATAATAAAGTCAATCATATCTTGAGAATCACTAACTTTAAACACCAGCAACTCCGTATTAAATATATGGGTGCTCCTCTTCTCAAAAGTTAAAAAAGATCCCATCTTTTTGACAAGCTTATCCAAAAAATTTCTAATAAAATTTCAGTGTGGGAATTTCACTTACTTTCTTTTGGTGGTAGGCTTACTTTACTTAGGAGTACTCTTAATTCGATACCTTTATATCTTATTGAAACCATTATCCCTACTAATTCTATCTTAAATAGTATTGATCAACTCCTTAATAAATTTTTTTGGGGCTCTAATAAGTTAAAAGGATGCATTGGACTTCTTGGCATAAATGTTGTGGTCCTCGGGTGAAAGTGCACTTGGTTGCAAACCTATTCATGAAGCTATTACCTTCTCCAATAAACATTGGTGGAAATTTTGAAAAAAAAAGGTAGCCTCTTAATTTTATGACAAATAAATGCCAAGGTAACCCTCTAATATGTACTTATAAAGTTGGTGACTCCCTAGTTTCGAAAAGGCTTTGCTCCATTAAATGGGAGGATGAATCCTTGATATCTTGGGTTATAAATTCGAGACCTTCTTTCTTTTGGAAAGACAACTAGATTGGTGGTGGTTCAACTGATTCTTTTTTATCTACCCATTCTACTACTGCTACAAAAGTTAAGTCATTTTGTCTTAATAACAAGTGGAATGATAAAAAACTTAGCCAATTTATTCATATCTCTCTTTTTGATAAATTTAGTGATATTCCTATCTTTTCCAACAAGCGATCAAATTCTTTTAAGCTATCTTATAATGGTGATTTTATTCTTAAAGAGGCGTGGAATTATATTAGAGACGCTCATATTTCTTCAAATGTAATTATTAAACTTTGGAATAATATCATCCTATCTCTTATTTTGTCCTTACTTGGAGAATAATAAAAAACTTCATTCATGTTGATTCCTTGCTCTAGGATAAAGGATTTCATTTGCCTTCCAAATGTTATTGTTGTTTTCATATTGAAAATGTTAATCATGTTTTTGTCAATGGTGTTATTGCCTCTAAATTATGGGTTTGGTATGATCTTTTTAATACTAACCATTTCCATGGCTTTCTTTCTTTATATCAACTTCTTGAAGCTTGTTTCCATAAAACTATGAAAGGTCATATCAAAGTTTTAATTGCCATTACCCTTATTTAGTTCATATGGATGGATAGAAATGATGCTAAATATCATGGTATTCTATGAATCATAAAAGGATTATTGCTAGAACCAAAGAAAAAAAATCATGCATTATTTAATGCTAATTTAATTAGTAACACACATTTTAGAGCGCAAATTTGGCCAAAAAATTGGGTCCACTGAGATCACCTTCTATAAAGAAGATAGGATTATATATTGGATAAAACCTAATAATAATATTATTAAAATTAATACTAATGGCTCTCTCTAATACATTTGATTATGGTGGTATTTTTAGATTTTGAAGGTAATGTCATTTTTGCTTTTGCTTATCCTCTTAAAGCTTGTTATGTTATCTATGTCAATTAATGGTTGTAAACAAAGCTATTGACATTTGTTTGCAAAAGGTTTCTTCAATATTTGGATTGAAGTTGATGCTCTTTACTCATTGACATGTCGACTTCCACTAAGATGGGGAATGCGATTTATCTATCTTCTTAATCATACTAGAACACTCTCTCTCAAGTATGCTTTAAAATTTCTCACATTTGGCATGAAGGAAATGTCTGTAGATTTTTGGCAAATCTAGGTGCTAAATTAAATGATCTCATTCATTATGATAATCTTAATTTACCTAGACAATTGAGAGGGTTGGTTAATTTGGATAACACCAGATTACCTTATCTCAGAAATTAAATTTGATTTGTATTTTTTAATTTTCTATGTTTTTGCCTATGTGCATTTTCATTTTGCTACATTCCTTTGGCTGGTTCACTTTCTTGTCTAGTTTGTGCTGTAATATTTGGGAGATCTCTTTGAGGTGGTGGTTGGCTGTTTATCCTCTCTTGTTGGAGAGGTGTTCTCATTGGCTGACTATTTTAATTAGGGATCTGAATGTCAGTTTCTTCAAGTGCTTCCTTGAACTTGTGGTGGCCTCCTTTTAGGTTATGCCTCTACCTGCTTTCAGCTTTTCCCTTTTCTTAATTGGTACTAGTTTTGCCTCTTATTTTGGATGGCTATTTCCTTACTTAAGAAGGTTTTTCAGCTACTATTTTTGGGCCTGGTGGGTGCTACTGTTTGCTACTACCCTCTACCTGGCTATCTTGCATAGCTATTATTTGATGGCTATTATTGATCATTTCACTCTTGAGTTTATGCTAGGCCTTTTGGTGGTTTTTATCTCTTCATCCTTTTAGACTTGGTGGCTTTGTTTGTTGGTTTCTCCCTTTACCTTGTGGCTAGAAGGGTTTGATGGTGGTCATTAGTATCCTATTTTCTCTTGGTACTAGTTTTATCCCTGGTGTCTAGAAGGGGCTTGGTCTATTTTCTGTCCACTATGGTTTGTTGAGGTTGGTGGTCCTCAGTCTGAAGTTTTTATCTATGGGTGATTACCATTTCTTTCTTTGTTGTTTATGGTGGCTTCTTGGTTTGTCACTATGCCTATCTTTTCTCAGGTTTGGGATTGCCTCCCTTTGACCGGCTACTTCCTTATTGGAGTTGCTCATCTGCTACTTTGTTAATTGGGTGGCTTTGTTTGGTTTGGTTGGTTTCCTTTGGTTTTCTTTCTGAACTTATTATAGCTAGTAGGGTTGCCTTTTTGGTGGTTTTTATTTATTTTATTTTTGGCTTTATGGTGGCTATTTGTTAGTTATTGATACTGGCTATTTTCTTAGTTGGCTGGTTGCTATTTTTTTCTTGAGTGTTGTTGGCTTGGTTTGTTATTTTGGCTGAGGATTTGGACTACTTTTGGTTTCTTTAGCTCCCTTTGTTTCCTATGTCTTGCCTCTTGGTTGGTAGGACGGGCTTGGCTATTTTCCCTGCTACTCTTGGTGGTGATTTTCTAGTGTTTTCTAGATTCCCCTTTGGTCTCCTCATGGGTTCTTTTTTCCTCTCCCTAGTCCTGCTATTTTTCTATGGTTATCTTCTCCTCAAGAAGGTATTTGAGCCTTTTTATTTCTTTCACCGTCTGGGTTGATGGTGGCTACGTTAGTGTTTTCCTTGTTCTCTGATCTGGTTTAAAATTGTTGGTTTCTTAGTGCTAGTTGTAGGTTGTTATTTTGGTTTTGGGCTGTTTCTTGAGGTTGTCTGGTGACACTAGTGAGTTTGGTTCCTATCCATGGTGGCTTTGCTTTCTGGGTGAAATCTTGGCAGCTGCTCTTTCATTTCTATTGTGGCGATTTTGTTAATGCTACTTCCTTTTGAACTTGGTGGCCTTTAGTTGGCTGGGTGATTTGTGGGCTAGCTATTATTATTTGGGCAACAGGTACTAGAGAATTGTTGACTTTCACTCTTTGGCGGATTGCCTTCAAGGTAAATGGGTGATGATGGTTGGGATGATTTCCCTATTATCTTTTGGCTGGTAGCAACATATGTGACTGTAACCCTTCTTTTGAAGTCTGGATGCTCGCATTTGTGGTTGCCACTTAAGATGAAGGTGATTGAGCCTAAGCCTTATTTGAAATTTTCTCTTATATTGCTTTTTATTATGTGCTTAAGCTTGATTTTCTCTAGCTATGCTAATTACATCTTCTAGTAGCTTGTAGGATTCTTTTATAGGTTCTTTGCAAGTTTCAGATCCTAGATGTGGATTGTGCAACTCTCAAAACACTTTTGATTCTAGTAGTTGGCTTTGACTGATCCTCCTATTTACTATGTTGTTGCTTTGTTATTTTTTGGTCTTTTATTTCTTTTGTTTAGGTTTTTATTTCCTTGCTTTTATTGTATTAGATAGGGGACTTTTCTCTCTAGGCTGAATGTAGCTCTTTGAGCGGTAATTAAGAAAATTTTCCCCTCTTAAGGAACTTGTACTCCTTTATTTATGGCAATAAAATTCTCCCCTCTATGGGTTTTCTTAAAAAAAACCTTAAACCCTAAACCCTAAACCTTAAAAACCTAGAAACCTAAACCTAAACTAAATAAAACCTAAAAATCAAATAAAAAAAATCAAAACTTAAATAAAATAAATAAAATAAAATAAAATAAAAACCTAAACCTAAACCAAAAAATAAAATAAAATAAATAATAAAAATAAACTAAAATAAAATAAATAAAATCCTAAACTAAACTATAAAATAAAATAAACCTAAGAATAAAAAAACCTAAATAAAATATAAAACTAAACCTAAAACATAAATAAAATAAACTTAAAATAAAATAAAATAAAACCTAAACCTAAAAAATAAACCTAAAAATAAAACCTAAAAATAAATAAAAAATAAAACCTAAACCTAAATTAAAATAAAGTAAAATAAAATAAATAAAATAAAATAAACCTAAACCTATAAAAAAAAACCTAAACCTAAAATAAACTAAATCTAAACCAAAACCAAATCTAAATAAAATAAAATAAACTAAAAATAAACCTAAAACTAAACTAAAAAATAAAACAAAAAATTAAACCTAAAATAAAATCATAAAAACTAAAAAAAAATAAAATAAATCCTAAACCTAAACCTAAAAAATATAATAAAAATAAAACTCAACTGAAAAATAAACCTAAACCTAAACCAAAAAAATAAACTAAAATAAAAAACCTAAATTAGAATAAAATAACTAAACTAAATAAAAATAAAAAATAAAACTAAATAAAGCTAAACAATAAAGTAAACTAAAATAAATAATAAATAAACTAAATATACCAAGTAAACCTAAACCTATTAGTTTACTTAATTTAAAAAAAAACTTAAACCCTAAATCCTAAACCCTAAACCTACAACCCTAAACCTAAACTAAACCCTAAACCATAAACCTAAGGCCTAAATAAACCCTAAACTAAACCTAAACCCTAAACCCTAAAAGAATAAACCTAAACTAAAGATAAACCCTAAACAAGAAACTAAACCCTAACCCTAAACCATAAACCCTAAACCTAAACCCCAAAGCCTAAACTTAAACCTAAACTAATGTAACTAAATAAATTAAAATAAAACATAAACATAAACTTATAAACCTAAACCTAAACTTAAACCCTAAATCCTAAACATTAAACCCTAAATCCTAAACCCTAAACCTATAACCCTAAACCCTAAACCCTAAACCCCATAAAACCCTAAGCCCTAAACCCTAAACCTTAACACTAAACCCTAAACCCTAAAAGCATAAACTCTAAAACCCTAAAGCTTAAACCCTAAACCCTAACCCTAAACCCTAAACCCTAAATCTCGAAGCCTAAACTTAAATCTAAACCTAATGTAACTAAATAAATTAAAAAATAAACATAAACCCTAAAACTTAATAAACATAAACCTAAACCTAAGAATGAACCTTGATGGGAACATCACCATTAACCGTGCGGCCTATATCTATGGAGGCGAAGGCGGTGGTTATCATAGTGTTGGTGGGGTATCTAAAGTTGTTGGTGGATATGAAGGTGGTGGTCAAAGCAGTGGTGGTTATTAAGGTGGGAGGAGTGACAGAGGTTACAGCCATGGTGATGGCGAAGGGAGAGATCGGGGATATGATGGTGGATCCCCCTACTCGAGAGGCCAAGGTGGTTCTGATGGGAACTAGAGAAACTGAAGAATGGCCGATATGATCTACTGCTTATGAAATTGCGTCTTTACAGTAGAGATAATTTTAGTTATCTAGGGTTTTTGATTTGATCTATGCGTGCACATTTTTATCTATGTTGCCACTTATGTCTTAGAAAACTTAGTGTGTTACTTGGTTGATGAAATTGAAAAGATGAAATATTGAATATGAATTTGTTCTCTGTTAAAAAAAATAGAAACCAAAACCCTAAACCCTAAACTAAAACCTAAACCCTAAAACTAAAAGCTCAAACCAATAATTTGTGGAGCCTTTTGCTATGCTGGCTGAACCTTTGTTGATCCTTTTGGATTGGACTTTTAGTTTTAGGTGGTTGGTAGCTGCCTTTGGCCCCCTTTTGTGTGGTGATTTTCACTGGATGCAACTTATTTTTCCTTCAGTTGATGGTTTCATTTCTGACCTATTTAGTCATTTATGGTTGCTCACCCTGGTTTGGCTTGGTGACTGCTTAATGTTGGGACTTTGGCTTGAGGGATCCTATCTTGGTTTTGTTGGTTGTTTCTCTATTAATTAACATTGGTGCTGCCGATGTCGGTTGGTTTTCCTAGTTTGGAGCTTGGATGGGTATTTAGTTAATGGCTATTGTTCATGTTCTGACTTTATTCTAGCCTCTTTCTAGGTTATTGTGACTAGTCTATTGTGTTTTTTGTTTGGTGGTTTGGCTACTAGCTGGTTGCTCCTCAGTTGCTTTTCATTTAATGGTGCTAGATCTAGAACTCTATGGACTGCTAGCCTAAGATGTTTTCTTGTATCAGGTATGCTGGCTATGATGGCTTTGATGTTACTCACCTCTTCTCTCTGATTGGTAGCATTACATATGATTATAACACTTCTTTATGAATTTTGGATGCTCATATTTATTATTTCCCTTTGAGATGATCCTAATTGAGTTTGAGCCTTCTCTTTCTAAGCTCTCTCCTTTTCCTCTATTTATCCTTATCCTCTTTAGCTATGACTTTTGCCTTTGTAGTGTTTTGCAGATTTCTTTTTTAGGTTAGAACATTATAGAGGGAATAGTCATTGCTCAGTCAACCCAAGGGATGTTGTTGTGGATCTTGCTTATCTTACTTTCTCAAAGGAATCATGAACTGTTGCGGACTCATCCTTTTATAATTTTTAGTATTTGTTTTAGTCTTACTCAGTGTCTTTTTCTCTTATGCTTTTTAGGTGCTATATTTGTTGCTTTATCCTTATCTTTTTCTAATGTACTTAGATGGGGGTTTGGCTCTCTAAGTTTCTTGTAGCTTTGAGAGCAATAGAATTTTAAAGCTTTACCCCTTTTAAGGATATTATATCTTTTCCTTTTATGGTAATAAAATTCTAACTTTCCCAAAATTAAAAACCCTAAACCCTAAACAACCTTAACAGTAAACCCTAAACCCTAAACCCAAACCCTAAAGCCTAAACACTAAACCCTAAACCCTAAACCCTAAACTCTAAAACCCTAAACCCTAAACCTTAAATTAACCTTAAACCCTAAAGCCTAAAGATTGAACCCTAAATCCTAAATCCTAAACCCTAAACCCCAACCCTAAAACCCTAAAAGCATAAAACCTAAAATCCTAAATCCTAAACCCTAAACCCTAACCCTAAACCATAAACCCTAAACCCCAAACATTAAACTAAACATAAAGTAACTAAATAAATTAAAAAATAAACCTAAACCCTAAACCTAATAAACCTAAACCTTTAGAATGGGCGAACCTTGACAAGAGGAACATCACGTAACTGTGCGGCCTAGATCTGTGGAGGCTAAGGTGGAGATGTCTGCTATGGTAGTGGTGGTGGGGATCTAGAGGTGTTGGTGAGAGAGGGGTGGTGAGCGGGTGTTTATAGAGGTGGGAGGAATGATGGAGGTTACAATCATGATGGTAGCAGAGGGAGAGATCGAGGATGTGATGGTTGATCCCACTACTAGAGAGGTTGGGGTGGTTCTGATGGGAACTGGAGAAACCAAGAACTCCCGATTAGCTTATGAATTATGTCTTTACCCTAGGGACAGTTCTAGTTATTTAGGGTTTTTGATTTTCCCTATGTGATCTCATTTTTTACTATGTCATCGCTTATGTCCTAGATAACTTGGTATATTACTTGGTTGATGAAATCGAAAAGAAGAAATGTTGAATCTAAATTTGTTCTCTGTTAAAAAAAAACTAAAAACCCTAAACCCTAAACCCTAAAACCCTAAACCCTAAACCCTAAACCTTAAACCCTAAACCATAAAACCCTAAACCCTAAACCCTAATCCCTAATCCCTAAACCCTAAAACCTACAACCCTAAACCCTAAACCCTAAACCCCAAACCCTAAACCCTAAACCCTAAACCCTAAACCCTAAACCCTAAAAAACTAAAAACCTAATCCTAAACTAAATAAAACCAAAAAATAAAATAAATAAAAAAAACCTAAATCTAAGTAAAATAAAAACCTAAACCTAAACCTAAACCTAAAAATAAAATAAAATAAAAATACAAACTAAAATAAAATAAAATAAATAAAAACCTAAACTAAACTAAAAAATAAAATAAACCTATGAATAAAACCTAATTAAAATAAAACTATGAAAATAAAATAAAATAAAATATAATAAAATAAAAACCTAAACTTAAAAAAATAAACCCTAAAATAAAATCTAAACCCTATACTAAAAAAAACATAAACCAAAAATAAAATAATAAACAAAATAAAATAAACATAAACCTAAACTAAAATAAACTAAACTAAAATAAATAAAACATAAACCTAAACTAAATAAAATAAAATAAACTAAAAATAAACCTAAACCTAAGCTAAAAAAATAAATAAACCTAAAATAAACCTAAAATAAAACCTAAAACTTAAACCTAAAAGAAAACAAAAACCTAAACCTAAACCTAAAAAAAAAAAACCTAAACCTAAAAAAGAAAATAAAAATAAAACTTAAGTAAAAATAAACCTAAACCTAAACTTAAACTTATAAAATAAACTAAAATAAAAAATATAAACTAAAATACATAAACGAAACTAAATAAAAATAAATCTACATAAAAATAAAGAATAAAATAAACTAAAAATAAAGAACAAATTAAATAAACCTAAACCTACTAGTTTACTTAATCTAAAAAAAAAACTGATAAACCCTAAATCTTAAACCCTAAACCCTAAACCCTAAACTTATAACTCTAAACCCTAAACCCTAAACCCTAAACCCTAACCCTAAACCGTAAACCCTAAAAGAATAAACCCTAAAACCCTAAAAAATAAACACTAAATTGTAAACCCTAAACCCTAAACCTAAACTTAAAGTTACTAAATAAATTAAAAAATAAACTTAAACCCAAAAACCTAATATACCTAAACCTAAACCTAAACCCTAAGAATGATATCTCCTTCTGATGGAGGTCGGGATTGTTTCTAGTTGGCACTGTTGAGCTTTGGTTGCCCTCTAGTTTTGGTGGCTCTCTCCTCTTGTTGGTCTCTTGTGTTGGTTTTAGTGATGGCTGTTGATTAGGGCTTTGAGCACTTATTTGCAATTTTCCCTAGCCTCTTTTTTTCTAAAAACCCCAACCCCAAACCCTCCCTAAACCCTAAAACCCTAAACTCTAAAAATTCTAAACCCTAAACCCTAAGCTTAAAACACAACTCTAAACTTAACCTAAACCCTAAACCTAAAATCCCTAAATTTAAATCCTTAAACCTAAATGCTAAACCTAAACCTAAACTTAAACCTAAACCTAAACTGAAACCCAAAACCTAAACCTAAACCCAAAACCTTAAACCATAAACCTAAACTTAAACCTAAAATTGAACCTAAACCTAAACCTAAATGTAAAAAAATTTGTTAACCTCCCTAAATCTAAACTAACTAAACTAGCCTGGGCTAAACCTAAACCTATTGACTTAAATCCTAAACTGAAATTAAAATCCCTCCTAAATTTAACTCTAAACTAAATTTAAACCAAACTAAAATCCAAATATACTAAATTTAACTAAACCTAAACTAAAACTAATTTAAACCTAAACTTAAACTAAAACTTAAATCTAAAGCCTAAACTAACCTACTTTAAATCCTAAACTTAAATCCCTAAATTAAACCTAATCCTAAACCTAAACACTAATCCTGGGCCCTAAATCAAAAAGTTTAAACCTAAACCTATACCCTAAATCCTAAAGCTCCCTAAACCCTAACTTGAACTTAAACCCTAAACCCTGTGTTAAACCTAAACCTGGGCAACTTAAACCCTAAATCATAAACCTAAATCCTAAACCTAAACCAAACCCAAAACCCAAACCTAAACCCTAAACCCTAAACCTAAAACCCCAAACCATAAATCTAAGCCAAACCCTAAACTCAACCTAAAAACCTAAACCTAAACTAAATAAAACCTAAAAATATAATAAATAAAAAACCTAAACCTAAATAAAATAAAGACCTAAACTAAAACCTAAACCTAAAACAAAAATTAAACCTAAACCAAAAAATAATATAAAATAAAAAATATAAACTAGACTAAAATAAAATAAATGAAAACCTAAACTAAACTAAAAAATAAAATAAAACTAAAAATAAAAAGAACTAAATAAAATAAGAAATAAACCTAAAATAAATATTAAACCTAAAATAAAATAAAATAAAAACTAAAAAAAACCTAAAAATAAAATATAAACTTACACTAAAAAAAACCTAAACTTAAAATAAAAATAAAGTAAAAAAAATAAAATAAACCAAAACTAAAATAAACTAAACTAAAATAAATAAAACCTAAACCTAAACCTAAACCTAAACTAAATAACATAAAATAAACTAAACCTAAACCTAAACTTAAAATAAAACCTAAAACCTAAACCCAAAAAAATATAATAAAGTCTAAACCTAAAGCTAAAATAAAAATAAAACCTAAACCTAAAAATAAAATAAAAATAAAACTAAACTAAATGAAAATAAACCTAAACCTAATCTTTAAAATAAACTAAAAAAATACCTAAACTAAAATAAATAAACTTAAAATAAATAAACTAAATTAAGTAGAAATAAATATGAACCTAAATAAAAATAAAAAATAAACTAAATAAACTAAAAAACCTAAACCTATACTTTTAGGTTTTATTTTTTAGTTTAGGTTTAGGTTTTTTTAGTTTATTTTATTTTATTTAGTTATGGGTTTAGGTTTAGTTTATTTTAGGTTTAGGCTTAGGTTTAGGTTTTATTTATTTTAGTTTAGTTTATTTTATTTTTGGTTTAGGTTTAATTTATTTTTATTTTTGGTTTAGGATTATTTTTAGTTTAGTGTTTAAGTTTTATTTTTTATTTATTTTTAGGTTTTATTTTTTGATTTATTTTTAAGTTTAGGTTTTTGTTTAGTTTTTATTTAATTTTATTTTAGGTTTATTTTATGTTTATTTTATTTTTATTTTACGTTTAGGTTTTTTCTTCTTGGTTTATTTTATTTTATAATTTAGTTTATGTTTTGTTTATTTTATTTTTATTTATTTTTGGTTTAGCTTTAGGTTAATTTAAGATTTTATTTTATTTTATTTTAGGTTTTATTTAGAGGTTTAAGTTTTTTTAGGGTTTTATGGTAGGGAGGATCAGTTTAGGTCATGGGAGGGTATGGCTCAGTTTGGGCCATCAGTATAGGGTCAGGCCTAGATTTGGGGGAGTGTCAGGTTTAGTGGAGTCAGTGGTTATGTGGGAGGGTTTTAGGGTTTATGATTTTTTTGGGGTTTAGTGGTGGTTTTGGGGTAATGTAGGTTTTGGGTAGGGTTTAAAGAGTTTTGGGTAAAAGATTTATGGTGATTTGGTTTAGTGTGGTTTAGAGTTTTGGAGTACGATTTAGGGTTAGTTTAGTTTAGCAAGGGTTTTAATTAATTATTTATTTTATTTAAATTATGTAAACTAGTTGGTTTAAGTTTGTTTAGTTTATTTTTTACTTATTTTATTTTGTCTTATTTTTTATTTTGATTTAGGTTTATTTTTATCTTTTATTTAATTTAGTTTATTTATTTTAGTTTATTTTGGTTTAGTCCAGGTTTAAATTTATTTTAGTTTAGTTTTATTAGGTTTAGGTTTTATTTATATTTTAGGTTTTATTTTATTTTTTAGTTTTGGTATATTTTGAATTTATTTTCTAGTTTAGGTTTAGGTTTTTTTATTTTATTTTATTTATTTAGTTTAGTTTAGAGATTTATTTTATTTTTTAGTTTAGGATTTAGGTTTTATTTTTATTTTTTAAGGTTTATTATTTATGTTTTAATTAGTTTTATTTTATTTTATTTTACTTTTATTTTATTTTATTTTAGGTTTAGTTTTAATTTAGGTTTTAAATTTTTTATTTTAGTTTAAATTTTTATTTATTTTATTTTAGTTTAGTTTTTATATTTTATTTATTTTCTTTTTAGGTTTAGGTTTAAGTTTAGGTTTAGGTTTTCACTTTGGTTTATTTATTTATTTATTTTTTATTTTTTATGTTTGTTTATTTTTAGCTTTTATTTAGTTTAGGTTTAGGATTTTTTCTTATTAGGGTTTAGGTTTAGGGTTTAAGGTTAGTTGAGGGTTTATGGGTTTAGGGTTTTTTTTTAGAAACCCCATATAGGGGGAATTTTATTGCCACAAAAAGAGGGTTACAAGGTCGGGATAAACTCCACAACCATCACTCAAAGAGCTACAATAGAGTAAATCCTTATCTAAGTACAACCAAAAGCAAAATAAAAGAGTAAAGGAAAGCAAAAGATACAAATCAATTAACATAGATAAGCCAATGAATAGATTCAATAAGCTCTTGGATGAGAGAATGCATGACACTAGGGAGCAAACCTGCAAGAGAACAAGAGAAATGCACCTGTGGGAAGATAGCAACCATTTGTTGAAAGTCTTTTGAGCCTTAGTACCTGCAAACCTAAAGAAAGCCATAAACATAATAGAAAAGGATACAACAAAGAGGAATGGGATCCCATGCAGAATAAATATCATCAATATAGTCACCATGGCATGAGAATCCCTACACATACAAAATGAACCATCTTTGCGGATCCACCTTATTTTTTAGAGCCAAGATTTTAATTAGGCCAAAGATGAAAACCCACCACAAGAAAATAGTAGAAAAGGCAGAAAGAAGCAATATACAAGGTTGAAAAGCTCAAATCCAAAGAAGGCAAATCAAATATCATGTAATTAACTCCATCCTAAATATATGGGACAAATATGAAACTTACAGTCCTGGTATACAGCCCAAGAATATAGCCTAGAAAAAGGTACCCAATCAGAATAAGCAATGCAGATGTTAACAACCCCCTTATTAATAATCATTGCAGAAGTTAATAACCAGCAAGTGTAAAGCAAGACAACATAACCCAAACCCAAACAGGAATGCAGAAGTCTAATAGAGCTAAGATAGGAATGCAGTAGCAGATTAGATGGACCAAAAGCCACAGGTAATAAGTCGCTCCCACCAAAATAATTCCAAATAAGGACAGAGATAACCCAAGATTTTTATTGGGAATAAAACCCGATAATCCAGTTCAGCCAACAACCAAGACAGGAAATAATAGTAAGCTGGCCATAAAACCACCCATTCAGAATAGATAGTGCATAAAATAATATCCAAGTAGGTAATAGCATAATCACAGTGATCTGCACAAGTTAACTAAAACAAGATGAAAAAATAATAGCAGATTAAATAGACCACCAACATCAGGTGATCAGCAACAGCCCAGTTAGAAATAGTAAAAACAATCAGAAAAATAATTGCCAACAAATAGCCAACAACCTCAAAGGCAGCCTGTTGGACAAAAGACCCAAAAATCCAACAACCAATAATTAAAATAGCTATACAAATATAGGACCCACCATAAGATAAGCCAGTAAAAAAGAGAGGTACAACATAGATACAAAAGGGGTTCAAAAGAGAGCCATCATTGAAATCTTTCAAAATAAAGAAGAGCAAGCTTGCAGCTAAACTAACATCCTTAGTAAAAGAAGACTAGAAAGAAATCATTAAGTAAGTCCAATCCTGCAAAGAGATAATAATAATAAGAAGGGTATTGCATATTCTCTCCTTACAGGTTGGGAAGGTGAGGTTAGCAAAAGCAATCAGAAAAATAGCCCCAAAAGCAGCCTGCTGGACATGAAAGACAACCCCAATAGTAGCTTGCTGGGCATAAAACCCGATAATCCAGTTCAGCCAATAACCATGATAGCAAATAACAACAAGCTGGCCATAAAACCACCCATTCAGAATTGACAATGCATAAGTTAATTTCCAAGTAGGTAATAGCATAATCATAGTGATCTGGACAAGTCTAACTGAATCAAGATGGAAAAAAACAATAGCAGTTTAGATAGACCACAAACATGTGGTGATCACCGCACCGTTAAACAAAGAATAAAATAAAAGACAACAAATAGCCAACAACCTCAGAAGTAGCCTGCTGGACATATGATCCAAAAATCCAATAGCCAACAATTAAAATAGCAATACAATTATTGCACCCACCATAAGATAAGATAATAAAAAATAGTGGTACAACATAGACACAAAAGGGGTTCAAAAGGGAGCCATCATTGAAATCCTTCAAGAGAAAGGAGAGCAGGTTTGCAGCTAAACTAACATCCTCAGTAAAAGCAGATTGGAAAGAAATCATTAAGAAAGTCCAATCCTGCAAAGAGACAATAATAAGGGGTATGGCGCTTTCTCTCTTACAAGTTGGTAAGGTGAGGTTAGCAAAACCAATGAAAATAGCCCCAAAAGTACTGGACATGAGACCCAAAATCCAACAAACCAACAATTAAAATAGCAAAACATTTATTGCACCCACCATAAGATAATCCAAGAAAAAAATAGTGGTACAGATAGAGTCAAAAGTGGTTCAAAGGAAAACCATCTTTGAAATCCTTCAAGACACGAAAAGCATAAACTAAGCCCACATCATCAGTAAAAATAGACTGGAAGGAAATCAAGAAGTAATTGCAATCTTGCAAAGAAGAAGTTATAGTAGTAAGGGTATTGCGCTTTCTCCTTACAGTTGTGGAGGTGAGGTTAGGAGCATAAGAGGGGCCACATCCATAATAAAGGGAGAAAAATAGATAAATTAGGGCTCATCATGAAGCTATACAAAAATATAACAATTAAACATTGATACAGCAAAGTCATTAGCCCTATAATAGATTTTCAAAA
Source organism: Cymbidium sinense (assembly GCA_021442155.1). Lineage (NCBI taxonomy): Eukaryota > Viridiplantae > Streptophyta > Magnoliopsida > Asparagales > Orchidaceae > Cymbidium > Cymbidium sinense. The sequence goes on along the minus strand of JAKCPB010000521.1, from coordinate 40,430 downwards.
AAAGGAAAAGAGGCAGAACACAGCCTTAATCATATAATGGAAAATATATATAGTAGGACCCCTTAATAAAATATTGATGGCAAGAAGTCTGTCCTGTAGAAAGTAAAGCATAAGGTAATACATCTCCCTCCAGCAGACAGGAAACACCTTACCATTAATAGTGGAAACAGCTGAAGTAGTAAGACCCCAAAAAAGTTTAGGGTAATTAAACCAATAGTAGATGCCACAGAGATCAACAATTAACCAGAAAGGGGTATCAGGAAGATGCATAAGTAAAATCCAGAGAAACAACAACACTAAACAGAAGTTGATCATGTAATTAAACAGGTAATATAACAGGCCAAACCAATAGGATGGATTAATTTTGAGGTAAGGGAATATTGTCTAAATTAACCAAACCACACAAATGTTTAGGAAGTGTAAGTTGATCAAAGAATTTTATGCCATCTAATCTAGCACCTGATTAGCGTAATCAACACATGCATTACCTTCATGCCATACATGAGTGATTTTAAAATAGAGTTGAGAAGGAGAGCTCTAGTATGCTTGAGAAGGTAGTACAATTCTGTATTGCTCATTTTGGTGGAAGTCAAAAGATCAATCAGCAACAGGGCATCCACCTCATTCTAAATATTGAGCCAACCTTTTTGAAGGCAAATCTCAATAGCTTTGTAAACTGCCATTAGCTCAACAAAAGGAACAGAGCAAGTATTAAGGGGGTAAGCAAAAGCACATAGGACTTTACTATTAAGGTTTCTGAAAATGCCACCACAGCCAGAAGCATTTTGAGAGACATAGCCATTAGTGTTAATTTTAATAGTATTAGCATGAGGTTTTACCTAATAAATAATCTTGTCATCTTTACAGTTGGGTGGATCCGGCAAGTTAAAACCCAGTTTATTGGCAACAAATTTATAGCCTTTGAATTGATTATAGTTAATTAAATTGGCATTAAACAAGTCACATATTTTATTTTAATTCTATTTATCCTCATATGGTTCATAAATCCCAATGATGTTTTGCATCATTTCTATCCATCCATATGAACCAAATAAGAGTGATAGTAGTTATCACTTTAATGTGGCCTTTAATAGTGTTTTCAAAGTAAACATCAAGAAGTTGGTATAGAGTTAAGGAGCCATTGAATTTGAAAATATTAAAGAGTTCATCATACCAAATCCAAAGTTTGGAAGCAATGGCTCTAATTAAATACATGCTTCACATTCTCAATGTAGTGAAGAAGATTTTGAAGGTAAAAAACCTTTACCCCACATCAAGGAGTCAACAGGATGAAGTTTTTCAAAATATGCCAAGTTAGAACATAATAAGAAATAGAAATAGTGTTATTCCAAAGTTAAAAAAACATATTGGAGAAATCATGAGCTTCTTTAATATGAATCCAGACATTTTTAAGGTTGAAATCACTATTTTGGGAAAGCTTAAAAGGATCCGATCATGATTGCTAGGAATGATAAGAATAATAGTGTTTATCTAAAAGAGAGAAAGAAATATAGTCAGTAAGCTTACTATTGTTCCACTTATTATTTTGCCAGAAAGAGTTCACTTTAATAGTAGCAGTGGAGTGGGTAGAAAGTAAATCATCAATGGATCCACCTCCAATCTAGTAATCTTGCCAAAAGAAAGAAGTTCCAGAGCTAATCCCCCATGAGATTAATGATTCCACCTCCCATTTGATGGAACAAAGTCTTTTCCATACAGGAGAGTCTCCCACTTTATAAGGGAAAATGAGAGGGTGCTTACCCTGACAGTATTTGACAGTCATGAATTTAGCCCAAAGACTATTGTTGCTCCTAAAATTCTACCAAAGTTTATAGGAAAAAGTAGTGATAGCTTCCCTGATTGGCTTATAGCCAAGCCCACCTTTAGCAAGAGTGCCACAACTTTTATACCAAGAGGTCCAATGCATTCTTTTAGTAGAATTGTTAGAACCCTAGAAGAATTTGTTAAGGAGGCACTCAATTTTGTTAATGGTCGAATTGGTCGGCACAATAGTTTGAATGAGATATAAAGGCATGGAGTTAAGGGTACTCTTAATCTAAGTGAGCCTACCACCAAATGAGAGTAAATGAAATTCCCAAACAGAAATTCTCAAAGAGATGTGATCTTTTTTGACCTTTAAAAAGCGGAGCACAAAGAAATTTAATAGGAAGTTGTTGTTGCTGAAAATTAGTGATTCTCAAGATTTGGTTGATCCTATTACTAGAGATTTTAGAGGAAGGAATGAAACAATATTTACCATCATTAAGAAAAGACCACTTTCATTACCAAATTTATTTAAAAGATTCTTAATAGTTTTAATGTGATGAATAGAGCAAAAGATTATGAAGTCAAAAGCTAAGATGAGAGACGAAGACCACCTTGAGTTCTAAAAAATATGGGGATTATTGTTGAAATGATCATTAAGATTCCTTGAAAGATATTTAACAATAATAATAAAAAGAGAGGGAGATAAGGGATCTCCTTGTCTCAATCCATGCATAGAAGGAAAAAAACCTAGGGACTCACCATTCATGATAACGGAGAACCAAACATTGGTAATACAATTTTTAATGAGGCAGATAAAAAAGTCAAAAAAACCAAACTAATGTAGAATTTGGAAGAGGAAATTCCAAGAGAGGTTGTCAAAAGCTTTAGAGATGTCTAATTTGAAAAGGATGTTACCACCAAGTAAGCATCAATGTCATGAATCGCTCTGGGCTAGAATAATGTTGTATATAGCTCTACCTTTAATGAAACCATTTGGTTGGGGAAATAATTTTAGGTAAATGGACTAATTCTATTGGCAATTAATTTAACAATGAGTTTATGAAAGAAGGTGCAAAGGCTGATAGGTCTAAAATCACCCCAAGATTCAGGATTATTAATTTTGGGAATGAGAACAATGGAAGTGCTAGAAAAATATCTAGGTAAAGGATTGCCATCAAAAAAATCAAGGACAACATCGACAAGGTCAAACTTAATAATAGGCCAACAATGCTAAAAAAATTAAGTCGTAGCCTCGTAGAAGACCGGTTCATATTGAGAATACTATCAATCTCAGAGGGACACAAATTAAGCAAATGGTTGTCATCATTAGTAATCATTGAGGGAATCGTGAGAGTTGGAGAGAGCTTTAAGGTAGGGTTGTTATTTAATAAGTTTTAAAATGATGTATGATGTAATCTTTAATATCATTATTATGTTGATCCCCGTTATCATTTTAATTTTTTTAATAGAGTTTAAGGCTTTCTTTTTTTTTGAAAAGAGCATGGAAATACTTGGTATTTCTGTCACCATCAGCAATATGTTTGCTAGTAACCTTTTGCCTCCATATTCTGATATTTAACCAAGTTATCTTTAGCTTCATTCAACTCCTCAAGTTTAGTAGAATAAGTCAAAACAACATCTTCAAGAGAACAAACTAATTATTCCATATTTTTGATATTTGCAAAAAGATTTTTAAAATGATACTTGTTCCACCAATTTAGGTTTTGTTTAAGCCTTTTAAGCTTAAGCCAGAGGTGAATCAAAAGCGGAGCATGATCAGACAAAGTTCTACTCAAATGTTCAACAGAAGTAAGGCCATTGATTGATCTAAAGAGAATTAAAAAAGATCCTATCAGAGTCTAGAGTGCCACGTATATGAGCCCGAGAAGCCAATATCAATTAGATTACAATCAAGAATCATATTAGAAAAATCTTCCATGGAATGAATGTTAGGAGAGCAACCTACCTTTCTTTTTGAGGAAGAGAAAATAATGTTAAAATCACTCCCAACCAACTAGGGTTTGTTGACAGAGGAGGCAAATGTTCTTAAGTTATCCCAGAGGATGTTCCTACCAGCTCTATTACAAGAAGCATTAATAAAGGAACCTAAAGCAAAAAATTCACCCAATGAGGTGTGGACATTAACCAATTTTAGAATTACTTTTCAGATTTTGTTCTATCATCAAAGGATCAGCAATTTTTAGATTTTTTTCTTTCATCAAAGGATCAACTCTAGAATTTATTTTCAGATTTTGATCCAACCTGAAGTTTCCATTCAAATCACCACTAGGGTTCATATGAGTCTCAGTTCACTAGCCAAAAGGTAGGTTACGAGTTAATGTATTATCTTGAGGAGCCAAATTATTACAATTAGAAGTAATGTTAATTGTTATCATTAGCCTCCTCCTAACCTCATAAGCATCATTTTTAATATGCTCAAATTGCTCTTAAATAAAGGGATAGAAAAGGAGGTGGGGATGATTCCCATTTTGAGTGACTTTAGGCACATAAGCAAATTTATTAGTTTTTCATTTGATGGAGTAGGATTAGGATCGATAATTTATTCTTTTAAGATGAGGATGCAACACAAAACATTCGAATGATCATGGCCATGAATCTACAATGTGTGCAAAAAATCGAAAGTTCTCAAATTCCACTTTTGATTATAACTAAACTTCGAGCCGATCCAAACTTCTTTAGGATGCTTTTAGTAATATTAATCTCAACCAAAATACGAGCAAATGTAAGGTCGTGATCTCCAAATGCGGGCTGATCAATTTGAAGAGGCCGACCAAGAAAGCCCCAACCGCAAAGAGAACTTGATGTAGAACATAATGTATTCTCATATTAGGAAGAGCTAGCCATATAGGAACAATTGGGGATTCCTCTTTTATATCAAAAAGAGGAGACCATTTTAGAAGTATCATTTGACAGTTAAACACAAAGTAAGAGCGACGGGCAAAAACTCTTGAATAATCTAAGTCATTAGAGAGCTGAATTAAACTATGCCTAGGATCAATCAATGATAGTAAAACACTTGAAAGTTTAAGGCTATGAAAAATGATCGATGTTATCGAGTTGACGTAAGGAAAATTTACCAACTAAAGAGAATTCAAAAGGCTTCGCCAACTTTTCCACGTCTAGATCCGAGCACATAATAGCAGGCATCCCATGAAATGAGGTCAAGATCAAATTCACTGAAGCATTAGGAGAAAGGTTCTTACCAGATAATGCATCCTTAAAGGACTTAATTGTAGGCAGAGTAGCGGTTGATTTCAGATCCATAATTCCATGTAAATCTGACGTCCTAGCCGACGCCTCCAAGATGGATAAGCTCGACTGCACAGAAAGTCGCTCCTCCTTTGCCATTGAAAGAGCGAAGGGAAACTCACATTAGAGGCCAATCAGAGATAAATTATCAAAAAAATTGATCGAGAATGATCAAAAATTTGCCAAGCCGAAAAAAAAATGGAAGGAAAAATAATCGAGAGAAGAGAGGAGAGGGGTTTTGAGTTTTGGTTTAGGTTTACTTAGTATTTTAGTTTAGGGTTTAGGTTTTTTAATTTTTTTTAGGTTTAGTTTTTATTTTTATTTGTTTAGTTTAGTTTTTAGTTTTTAGTTTTTTAGTTTATTTTTTATAGTTTAGTTTAGGTGTAGGTTTAGGGTTTTAGGTTTCTTTTTTAGGTTTTTTTATTTTTTATTTATTTTTAGTTTAGTTTAGTTTTTTAGTTTATTTAGTTTAGTTTTTTTTAGTTTAGTTTATTTTTTTTTAAGTTTTTAGTTTAGTTTAGGTTTAGGTTTAGGTTTAGGGTTTAGGTTATTATTTGAGGTTTATTTTATTTTATTTTAGGTTTATTTTTATTTTTAGTTTAGGTTTATTTAAGGTTTTTTATTTGATTAGATTTTAGTTTAGTTTAGTTTATTTTTAGCATTAGTTTATTTTTTTAGTTTAGGTTTTTTTTTTTTTTTTTTTTTTAGTTTTATTTTTTTTAGGTTTATTTATTTAGGTTTAGTTTAGGTTTATTTAGTTTAGTTTATTTTAGGTTTAGGTTTATTTTAGTTTATTTAGGTAGGTTTAGGTTTAGAGGTTTAGGTTTATTTTGGTTTTAGTAGGGTTTAGGGTTTTTTAGGTTTTAGTTTATTTTTAGGTTTAGTTTATTAATATTTTTAGGTTTATTTAGTTTAGGTTTAGGGCTTAGATTTTAGTCAGGTAGTTTAGGAGGTTTTAGTTTTTAGTATAGTTTTAGGTTTACAGGAGGCAGGTAGGTTTATTTTTATTTTAGGTATGTATTAGGGTTTAGGTTTATTAGTTTATTTAGTTTTATCTTTTATTTATTTTTTATTTTAGAGTTTAATTTTTAGTTTTAGGTTTAGGTAGGTTTTATTTTATTTTCATTTTATCCATTTTTTATTTATTTTAGTTTAGTTTAGTTTTTAATTTAAATTAGTTTATTTTATTTATTTTAGGTTTTAGGTTTAGGAGTTTAGGTTTTTTATTTTATTTTAGGTTTATTTTATTTCTAATTTTAATTTTATTCGGTTTATTTTAGTTTTAGTTTTTTTGTGTTTTTAGTTTAGTTTAGTTTTAGGTTTTTTTTATTTTATTTTATTTTAGGTTTTATTTTTATGGTTTAGGTTTATTTTAGTTTAGTTTATTTTATTTTTTATTTTATTTTTATTTTATTTAATTTAGGTTTAATTTTCATTAGTTAAGGTAGGTTTAGTTTTTAGGTTTATTTTTTATTTTTTTATTTATTTTAGGTTTAGTTTAGGTTTAATTTATTTTATTTTATTTAGTTTAGGTTTTAGTTTAGTTTTTTAGTTTAGTTTAGTTTAGGGTTTTATTTTTATTTAGTTTATTTTTATTTTATTTTTTTTAGTTTAGTTTATTTAGGTTTTAGGTTTAGTTTTTAGTTTTAGTTTTTTAGTAGTTTATTTTTTTAGTTTTATTTTATTTTAGTTTTTTATTTAGGTTTTATTTTATTTTAGGTTTTAATTTAGGGTTTCGTTTATTTTTTTATTTTTAGTTTTAGGTTTTAGTTTTTTAGTTTAGTTTAGTTTTAGTTTAGGTTTTATTTTTATTTTTTAGTTTAGTTTTTTTATTTTTATTTATTTAGGTTTAGTTTATTTTAGGTTTTTATATTTTTATTTTTTTAGGTTTTATTTTTTTAGTTTATTTTAGGTTTAGGTTTAGGTTTAGGTTTATTTAGTTTTTATTTTTTATTTAGTTTAGTTTAGGTTTAGTTTAGTTTAGTTTATTTTTTATTTTTTAGTTTTTTTTAGGTTTAGTTTTTATTTAAGTTTATTTTAGTTTTAGGTTTTAGTAGTTTGGTAGTTTAGTTTAGGTTTTATTTAGTTTTTTTTAGTTTTTTAGTTTAGTAGTTATTTATTTAGGTTTATTTATTTTAATTTAGTATTAGGTTTAGTTTAGTTTAGTTTATTTTATTTTTAGTATTTAGGTTTAGAGTTTATTTAGTATAGTGGTAGGGAGATTAGGTTTGAGTTTTTAGGTAGGATTTAGTGGATTTTAGCACATTTTATTTTATTTTATTTTATATGTTATTTTACTAAGTTTATTTATTTATTTATTTTTAATCAGTGGCTTTTAGCTTTTTGAGTTAGCCCATGATTTGTATTTGGCTCAGTTAGGGAGGGTTTAGTTTTAGGGTTTAGGTAGGTTTATAGTATTTTAGTAGGTCATGGAGTTTTTGAGTTGAGTATTATTTATAAGTTTTAGGAGTTTATTAGGTCAGGGTCAGTTGGTTGGGTTTGGGTACAGTGTAGGCTTTAAGGTTTATGGTGTGGCTAGGGCCTCAGTTATGGAGAAATTTTGATAAGGGTTTAGAGGTTTATCAAGTTTTAGGTCAGAGATATGGTAAGTAGTGGTCAGGGTAGTGGTAGGTCAGAGGTCAGGGTGTGGTGGATTTAAGCTTTTTATTTAATATTATATTTTTGTATTTGATTTTACTTTATTTAGTTTATTTTATTTATAGTTTAGTTTATCCATTTTTTTATTTTTATAGTTTAGGTTTATTTTAGTTTATTTTTATTTAAGTAGGTTTATATTTATTTTGTTTAGTTTATTTTTATTTATTTATTTGGTTTATTTTATTTTATTTTTGGTTTAGGTTTAGGTTTTATTTTATTTTTTTTAGGTTTTTTTTTTTATTATTTATTTTAGGTTTTTTTTTTAGTTTAGGTTTAGGTTTATTTTTATTTTATTTTATTTAGTTTAAGATTTAGGTTTAGTTTATTTTAGGTTTGGGTTTAGGTTTTATTTATTTTAGTTTAGTTTAGTTTAGTTTAGGTTTTAGTTTATTTTATTTTTTTGATATTAGGTTTTATTTTTTAATTATTTTTAAGATTTATATTTAGGTTTATCTTTTTAGTTTTAGGTTTTTATTTAGTTTTTATTTTATTTTATTTTAAGTTTAGTTTATCTTTATTTTACATTTATTTTATTTTATTTAGGTTTTTATTTTAGGTTTATTTTATTTTATTTAGTTTAGTTTAGGTTTTATTTATTTTATTTTAGTTTAGTTTTATTTTTTATTTTATTTTCTTTTAAGTTTATTTTAGGTTTTAGGTTTTATTTAGGTGTTTATTTTATTTTATTTTGATTTTATTTATTTTATTTTTAGGTTTTATTTATTTTTAGGTTTAGGTTTTTAGCTTTTTTAGGATTTAGGGTTTAGCGTTAGTTGAGGTTTAGGGTTTAGGGTTTTTTAGGGTTTTTTTAGGGTTTAGGGTTTGGGGTTTAGGTTTGTGGTTTAGTTTAGGGTTTAGGGTTTGGGTTTAGGGTTTATGGTTTAGGCTTAGGTTTAGGTTTTAGGTTTAGAGTTTTATGATTTAGGTTTAAAGTTTGTTTGTTCATGATTTATTTTTTGGTTTTTTTAATAGAACAAATTGATTCAACATTTCTTCTTTTTGATTTCATGAACCACATAACACACTGGTTTTCTAAGACACACCGATGACATAGATCAAATGAGCATGCATCATATCGATCTCTCCTACCACCATGGATGTAACTTTGCTCTTCCGCCCATAACATCCACTGTCCAACCTCCACCTCCATATCCAACAAGACCTGATCCCCACCACAACTACGATAACGCCACTCTCAACCTGATTGGGCCGATCTCACGTGATGTTCAGTCAAGGTTCCCCATTCTTAGGGTTTAGGTTTTGGTTTAGGTTTATTAGGTTTTAAGGTTTAGGTTTATTTTTTAATTTATTTAGTTACTTTAGGTATAAGTTTGTGGTTTGGGCATTATGGTTTAGGTTTAGGGTTTAGGGTTCAAGGTTTATTTTTAGGTTTTAGGGATTATGTTTTTTAGAGTTATTTTAAGTTTAGGTTTTTAGGATTTGGGTTAGGTTTGGGGTTTAGGGTTTAGGTTTTAGCCTTGGGATTTAGGGTTTATGGTTTTCTTAAATTAAGTAAACTAGTTTAGGTTTGTTTATATTTAGTTTATTTTCTATTTATTTTCATTTATTTTATTTTTCTATTTTTATTTAGGTTTTTATTTTAGTTTATTTTTCAAGTTTAGGTTTATTTTTTAGTTTAGTTTTATTTTTATTTTATTTTTTAGGTTTAGGTTTTATTTTTAATTTTTATTTTATCTTTTTAGGTTTAGGTTTTGGTTTATTTAGGTTTATTTTAGGTTTTATTTTTTAGAGAGTTTAGGTTTAGGTTTTATTTATTTAGTTTAGTTAATTTTAAGGTTTAGGTTTATTTTATTTTGTTTCTATTTTATTTTAGGTTTAGGTTTATTTAGATTTATTTTTTATTTTATTTTATATTTATGTTTAGTTTTATTTTATTTTAAGTTTTTTAATTCATAGGTTTATTTTATTTTTAGTTTAGTTTAGGTTTTATTTATTTATTTTATCTATTTTATTTTATTTTTTTGGCTAGTTTAGGTTTATTTTATTTTAATTTATTTATTTAGGTTTAGGTATTTTTTATTTATTTTTAGGTTTATTTAGTTTGGTTAGTTTAGGTTTAGGATTTATTTAAGGTTTAAAGTTTTTAGGATTTTATTTCTGGTTGGGTTTAGGTTAAGGATTAGGGTTTAGGTTAAGGGTAGTGTTTGGCTTTGGGTTAGATTTTGGGTTTAGCGTTTAGAGTTAGCTTAGGTTTTAGGGTTATTTTTATTTGGGTTTTAAGGTTTAGATTTGGGTCCAAGATTAATGAGTTTAGGGTTATAGCTCAGTTTAGGGTTAGGTTATGGTTTAGGGTTTAGAGTTTAGGGTTTTATTTTAAAAAATTAAGTAAACTCATAGTTTAGTTTATTTAGTTTTATTTTATTTATTTTAGTTTAGTTTATTTTTATTTTATTTAGGTTTTTAGTTTAATTAGTTTAGTTTTATTCATTAGGTTTATTTATTTTAGTTTACTTTAGGTTTAAGTTTAGGTTTATGTTTATTTTTTTCTTTAGTTTTATTTTTATTTTATTTTTTATTTTAAGGTTTACGTTTTGGTTTTATTTTGATTTAGGTTTTAGGTTTATTTTTTTAGGTTTTCTTTAAAGTTTAGTTTATTTTATTTTATTTTATTTTATTTAGTTTAGGGTTTAAGTTTAGTTTATTTTAGGTTTAGGTTTTATTTATTTTAGTTCAGTTTATTTTATTTTGTATATTTTAGATTTAGGTTTTTTTTAGGTTAGAGTTCAGGTTTTATTTATTATTTATTTTTAGGTTTTATTTTTAGGTTTATTTTTCAAGTTTATGTGTTTATTTAGTTTTTATTTTATTTTATTTTTATTTTACATTTAATTTAATTTAATTTATGTTTATTTTATTTTTTAGTTTTGTTTAGGTTTTTATTTATTTCATTTTACTTTAGTTTTTATTTTTTATTGTATTTTATTTTTAGGTTTAAGTTTGGGTTTTTATTTAATTTAGGTTTAGGTTTTTATTTATTTATTTTATTTTTAGGTTTTATTTAGTTTAGGTTTAGGTTTTTAAGCTTTTAGGGTTTAGGGTTTAGTGTTTATGGTTTAGGGTTTATGGTTTATTTGTATGTTATTTTAGTTTTATTTTGGGTTTTGGTTTTCTTTAACAGAGAATAAATTAAGATTCAACATTTCTTCTTTTCGATTTCATCAACCAAGTAACAAACCAAGGAAGTGAGGTAATCAAATGACCTCATTGGGGCTAGCTAAAGTCTCATGCTCCCGGGATGTCCAGACTATATACCCATTACCATTCAATCTTATATAAATCAACACATGAGTAGAGGAAAGAGAACCCAACATTCATACACTTAAGCTATAAGCACATGCATTTCTTATGTCTTTATAACTAACATCATAACATATATTATTATTCATTTATATGCTTTTGAAAAATACATTTGGATTTAATAGTGATAATAGAAATGCATATATTAAATTAAGTGAACACATGCAAGCTTACATAAAGAAAATCCATTTTATTTTACTTGATTTTAAAAAGATGGATGCATGGATTCAAATGACATATCAAATTTGACATGATTGGAAAGAGGACAATCAAATATAAGCATGTGATTCATTTAACCAAACTAATTCTTAAGGATAATCAAATCAAATAAGATTATTTAAAAAAAAACCCAAAGCTTCTTTATTTATTAAGTTTTGGATTTGATTTGATTTAAAGAGGAGAAGAGAAATCATCACTCGATTTAATTTAAGGAAATGTAATTAAGTTGATTTTATGGGTTAATTAAGTTGAACCCTTAATTTGATGAATTAATTACCCTTACCTATGTCACCTTAAAGTAATTAACTAAATAATTACTAGCCAACATGATATGCATGGAAAATAAACTTGCAATGATCCTATGAAATAAAAGCATCCTAATGAAATTGGCTCATGATTTAGTTAATTAGATTAAGGGACTTAATTAATTACTCTTATGGTTTTCCCACACCTGTGGACTAACCATAATTTCATTAAATTCCTTTAGGTTATTAAACACCTAAAGATCTACCCCATGATTTAATTAATTAAGATCTCATGTGATAATTATTTCAGTTTGATTAAATGATTTAATTAATTATTTAAATCCTAATTTCATTTTAAAAGGGTCAAATGAACTTAGGAAAGGGGTTCTAACTATTCCGGTTCACTTATGGCTAAATAATGATCAATTGATTTTGGATTGATTTGGATTAAGATTTGGCTAAGTCCATGGGATAGGTCATATGGCTTATGCAGGGTTTCAAGTTTGGATTTGATCATGGGCTTCAATCATTTAGTTTTGGAATTTTGGTTTGGATTAGGATTTGAATTTGATGTTTTAATTGAACTTGAGGTTTTCTTTGAGAAGGTGAACAAGGATTTGATTTGGGTTGTAGGGTAGATGGATTATCCTAATCACTAAGGCATAACCTAATCCTATGGTTAACCCTTCTAAGTCTTTAGGCTTAAGTTAAATGTTTACCTAATTGTTAGAAGTGTCTTATGACTAGGGAAGTCTTAGTGCCTAGAAGACTCCTAAGTCTAAGGTGGGAAGATTGAATCGACACTCCAAAAGTGAAGTCAACAGGCCTTAGGCTCCATAGTATTGCCCTTAGAGATAGATGATTAGAAGACCGAAGCTAATTTTCACATTATAGACTCGGATACATCTTTCAATGCTTTGCTCAGGAGATCATGGGTACATGAGAACAACATAGTTCCATCCTCTCTACAATAGTGTATGAAGTTTGTGAGAGGTGGAATTGTCTACTGTGACAAAGGAGATCTCAAGTCATTTACAGTTCATAAGGGTAGCATATATGAGGATGTGTCTTACTACCTCCCTCAAAATCAACAAGTCTATTCTCGCGAACTTGGCCAAAGTTTAAAAATAAAAAAATTAGAAAAAGAAAAAATGAAAGAGAAAAAGAAAAAGAAAAGAAAAGAGAAAAGGAAAAAGAAGATAAAAGGGAGCAAAATAGACTTGAATGAGGAAGTGAAGCCTGACATTAAATTCCACCCATAGTTCGTTACTCCATTCGACCATATGGGTAGGACAACCTGACCTCCACCAGGTAGAGGAAGAGGCCAGTTTAGATGCAGTCCTATAGGTGGAAAACCTCATTATTGGCCACCCAATAGAAGATACCCATCTACTAAGAGTACACCTGCCATCCTTATAGACTTAGAATCTAGTTTATAGGATGAGTCTTATATGGTAAGCACACCAACTAGCTCTTCTCAGTAGTAGATTCCCTTGGAGGTGACACTTGTGCCAAATAGCAATGAAGACTGGGCTCTAAAGCAAAGCATAAGTGTATCCAAGTCTATATGTGAAACAGTTAAGCATTAGTTGGGAACCTTAACTCTAACCCCACTTTCCTCTCAAAAAGCTAAGGGTTTGGTAGTTAAGGAAGACCTTAAGTCATCCATAGGTGTGAAGACTTAGAGGTTCTTTCTGGGAGCATCATCCTTAAGTCAAGAAGTTGATGTAGAACTTGAGGATGATTCATATAAAGATTTAATAGAATTACCTTTTGATTGGTACTTTCCTTGTGTTCATAATTTAGCAAAGAAAGGATTAATTCCACATACTTGGTCAAAGTACAAGTCAGACTACTTCGAAAGAATATAGAAGAACAAATGCAAAAGCTCTCAATCAATACTAGAACTAGGATTCTGTACAGTAGGTCTAATCAATGATGATGATTATTGCTTAGACTCACCAATCATTTGGAATCTGATAGGTTCTTTTCAAATCACATTAACTAATATGAGGAGCTGTGCTTAGAAACTTCAGATGATCCAGATGATTTTGCAGTCAAAGATGTACAACTAGAGTTCAAAGAAGAGATCAAGTCAACCATCGATGAGCACAAAGAAATCAACTTAGAAATTGAAGAAGATCCATGTCGAACATACATCAGTTCTTTATTGAATAAAATTGAAACTAATGACTTAGTTAGGCTATTGACTAAGTTTAAGGACTACTTTGCATGGAGTTATGAAGTTATACCTGGATTGGCTCTTAACATAGCAGTCCATAAACTAGCAATAGAGCCTACTGCTAACCCTATCAAGCAATCTCCTAGACACATGCGATTAGACATAGAATAATAGGTCATTTCTGAAGTCAAGTAATTTATCGATGTTGGTTTCATCGGAGAAGAAAAATACCCTACCTAGTTAGCCAGCATCATCCTAGTTAAGAAAAAGAATGGCCAAATTCATGTATGCTTCAATTTTAGGGATTTAAATAAGGCATGTTCAAAAGATGAATTACCACTACCAATCCCAGAGCTGATGGTGGACATTGCCTCATCTCATGCAATCTTCTCTTTCATGGATGGCTCATCTAGATATAACCAAATAAAGATGGCCCTAAAGATGAAAGAAACACTACTTTTAGAACCCCCAATAAGAATCTATTGCTATAAGGTCATGCCTTTCAGCCTTAAAAATGTCAGTGCTACATACCAGCTGGCTATAAATTGAATCTTTGATGAACTCATTCATCATCTAGTCGAGTGCTATGTCGATGATCTCATGGTCAAAAGTAGAGAAAAGGAAGACCATCTCATTGACTTGAGAGTAGTTTTTGAACAATTAAGATAATTTAACCTCAAAATGAACCTCTTGAAGTGTGTATTCATAGTAGCTTTAGGGAAATTCCTTGGGTTTGTTGTCCAACACTAGGGAATCAAAATCAATTTAGAGTAGATCAAGGCAATATTAGAAATGCTACCCCTTAAAAGTTTTACTCAACTCAGATCATTCCAAGGGTAGTTGGGGTATCTAAGATGCTTTATATCTAACCTATGGGAAGATGTCAACAATATTCAGCACTTGTCAAAAAGGATGCCAAGTTCAAGTGGCATGATAAGGGTGCGCATGCCTTCAAAGACATCACACCACACTAGTTCTAGTAGCCTATCCCATGCAATCCCCTCATACTTACAACTATGTTATGACTCCCATGGTGCTTTGTTGGCCAAGCAATAATGAAGAGAAAACACACTTACTACCTCATTGTCTAATCCATGATTTAATTATCCACCCATTGAAGCATTACCTATCTTTAATCTTTGCATCCCAAAAGCTACAACACTACATGCTTCTTCATAAGGTGAACTTAATCTTTAGGATCAATCCACTATGATATCTCTTGACACAGTCGATGCTATCTAAACAGTTGGCACGATGGTCCATAATCCTCTCATAGTTTGACATTACCTTTATACCCCTCCATGCGGTGAAATGACAAGCGCTAGCGGGTTTCTTAGCAGCACAATGACTTCTTGCTCGCTCTCCGCTTAGTGATGATCTCCCTGATGAACAAGTCATGAACTTAGAGGATACTAACATTCAACATTGGGAGATGTACTTTGATGGGCTTCCTCTCAAAGAGGAGAAGAATCACAATACTGCTCCAAGAAAGGGTAGGAATAGTTCTCTTAACTCTATGATGTAATGAGATTCTCATATCATATATCTAATCCTTGCACCAACAATGAAGCTAAATATGAGGCTCTGATTACCAGTCTGGAGTTAGACGTTACTCTAAGCATCCAGAGCATCAACATCTTCGGGGATTCTCAACTAGTTATCAACCAAATTGCTAGCTCCTATAAGGATATAAAGAACAAGCTCCATCACTATCATAAGTACACCATGGAGTTGTTGGCCCAAATCCCAGAGGTTACCTTTTATAGGATTCCTTGAGGAGAGAATGTCGTAGCATATGCTTTAGCTAAGCTTGTCAAGGAGTTGGCATGTCTGGAGGTACACTCAAGATTATGTGGTTATGTTGTTTAGACAAGTATGAAGCTTGTATGATCGTGATAGAGGTACACTTAGGATTATGTGGAGCCAACCAATATGGTCTGAATATGAAAGCCAAGATCAAGATACTAAGATAATAATGGACGTTGATGATCAAAGATTGCATGGGTACGGCTAGGTTATGCCACCAATGTCAAATACCGGTGTCCTACAAACCACCCAACATTCTACATCCTACATTTGCCTCAAGGCCATTCGAGTGTTGGGCACCAACATAGGTTGATCCTCCTTCCAAGGGTAATCGGTTCACCTTAGCTGCTACTGACTACTTTTCCAAATGGGTGAAGGCGATTCCGCTCAGAGTGCTCCTATTTTTTAGGAATCATATTATATATAGGTTCATAGTGCCTCGACAAATTATATCTGATAATGGTACTGCATTCAAGAGCACCGAGATCAACAATTTTGCTTAGAGACTGTTGACCTCATTTAAGATGAGTTGTCAACCCCTCCATCTTAGACATAGGACTCCTCTTAGACTTTAAGAGTTCCTTAGTCTTAAGATACATCTAGTGATTAGGTAGATACTCAACCTAGCTCTAAATACTTAGAAGAGTTAGATATAATAATAGGTCATGCCTTAGGGGTGTTAGGAAAATTTTCCTACCCTTAGTTTAAACCATTCCTCACTTTTCTTCCTTCAAGTCAAACTCCAAATCAACCTTATTGATTTTCTCAAAACTCAAATCAACTCTATATGATTGAAATCCATGATTTCAATCCATGATTGAAATCCATGATTAAAATCTATGATTGAAACCCATGATCAAAATCCATCAAACTTCCTAAGTCCAAATCTTTCTAAGTCCTTAATCTTCAACTAAGGACTTAGCCAAAATCTTGTTCCAAATCAATTCAAACCTTTGAGATTTTCTCATAATTCATTTATATTCTCATTTATATTCACATATATAAATGAAATATAAATTCAAACTAATCAAACTAAACTCAAAAGTCAAAATCAATTCAAGAAATTCTCTTAAGTACTTAATTTTCTATTAATGGGCTTAGCCAAAATCAACTGTAAACTAATTTGAACTCTTGGGATTTTCTGAAAACTCATTTATATTCACATATATAAATGAAATATAAATATAAATCAATCAGATCAAATCCTGAAATTAAATTCCAAATCTAAAACCTTTCTTAAGTCCTTAATTTTCCATTAATGGACTTAGCCTAAATCATCATCAAATCAATTCAAATTCATGGGATTTTCTCATAATTCATTTATATCCTCATTTATATTCACATATATAAATGAAATATAAATATAAATCAATAAAACCAAATTCAAAAAATTCAAACTCCAAACTTTCTTAAGTCCTTAAATCCTTCTTAATGGACTTAGCCCAAATCATGATTAAACCAATTCTTGAAATTTTCTCATGATCCATTTATATTCTCATTTATATTCACATATATAAATGAAATATAAATTCAAACAATCAAAACTATTTCCAAAAATCAAACTCAAATCTACTCAAAATCCAATCTAAGCCCTTCAAGTCAAAATCTTGAACTTAGCCAAATCAATTTCAAATCAAGCCAAACTCTTGATTTTTCTTCATGATTTAATTAACCCTACAATCATGAACCCATATATAAATCCAAACTTCAATCACTCAATCAAAACCCAAGTCAAAAATCAAACCCAAAATCCCTTCATATCCTTCCTTTGAATATGAAATTGTCAAATGAACCAAAATTCATTTGACTTCAAACCACTTGTAAATGGATTTAAATTTCAATCATAAGTCCATATACAAGATCAATCAAGATCAAATCAAGCTTTGACCAAGCTAATTGATCCACTTAGGCTCACTTGACCCAAAGTGACCTAAAGTACCCTTATGAGCCAAATTCTAATCCTAACCAAATTGGATTGAACCAAAGTCACCTATGCCTCTCATCATGATCAACAATCATCATGGGATGATCAATCAATCAAATTGGGTCAAACCAAGTCAAACCTAAGGGTTGACCAAGTCAACACTTATTCCAAAATGAAACCTAACATAGCCAAATTCCATCATAGGCTAAATTGATTGAAACCATTGATCTAAGTTCACTCATGACCTATGTTTGAACTTGACCAAGCCAACATTTGAGCCTAACCTAGCCCAATTGGCCACTCTGACCCAAGTTGACAAACTTGACCTAAAAGTCAAAATGTGTCAAAACTTGATCTAAGCCAAATTGGTTGAAACCAATGGGTCAAGTTCATTTCAAATCACTTGTGGAACTTGACCAAAATTGGCCATAAACTGACCAAGCCCAATTGACCTTAGACCCAACTTGACTAAAGGGGTCATGTTGAGCCAAATTTGAACTTAACCAAAATTAATTGAAAACAAAGATACTAATCCACTCCATGACTAACCTAAACCTACCCATGACCTAGCCCAAATAGGTCAAATGGGTCAAATAGGTCAACTTGAACCATTTGACCTAAATGAAGTAATATGAGCCAAATTCAAAACTATACCAAATTGAACAAAACCAAAGCCACCAAAACATTTCAAATGGTCATATGAACTTGACCCAACCCACCTAATTTGAACAATTGGTCGACTTGACCCAAGTTGACCCATTTTGACCTAAATAGGTCAACATGAGCCAAACCTTATCAAATGAATTTCAAATCTCATGAAACTTGGCCAAACATAGTTTCTCTACATACCCAACATATTCAAATTAAAAAATTAACAAAATGACCATTCTACCCCTATGCCATAGATCAAATTTTTACTTAATCCATGTGTAATTTGGTCATACCCTCTTCATATCCACTTGATGCTTTCCTAATAGCTCAAGGGGACCTAATGAAGAGTGGTTCCAAATGGTTTGGGTCAGTCAATTGCCCCAAGGCCAAACCCACCCCATGGGTCAAAGCTCATTCCAAATCCCTCTTCCACTCAATTCAACCACATGGGGATTGGCAATCCACTCAAGGCCTCAGCGACCATGTGCCAACTCAAAATGGATCAAACAACCTTCCCATTATGGTCAATTGGATCAAAATGGAAAAGAAGCTTACGACCATCTGATCCTTCAAGGGGGAGATATACTCCCCTAATTCAATTCAAAACCATCATTCCTTTGATCAAGCCTAGAGGTGTTACGAAGATCATAGAGCCTTCCTAAGCATTATTAGAGGGATTTGAATTTGAGATTTCTTGGTTTTCTCCATTAGAAAATAGGGGAGCTCATTTGAACTTCTAAGTTTCTCCACACTGAAAACCACTCTAATTCCTCTTGCACACTTCCTCTAAGGATCAATCCGAGCACACTCAAGCTTCCACTTGAGTTCCCACAGCAAGGAGAGGAGCAATTGGATCAAACTGCATGAGATTTGAAGTGGTGTTGGTCCATAGAGCAATCCACTCAACCCCAAGGCCTAAGAATTTCAATAGGGCTTCATCTCCACTAGACGAAGCTACCTCATCAATCTCGAGCACCGGTGATCACCTCTGGTGAGGTATGGAGTTTTCCAACCACCTAGCATAAGAGGTGTTGGTCTTTTGTGAAAGGAATTTTCAATTCTTGCAAATTACATCATTGGATGTGTTCCTTATTGGCTTTAGATGGTGAGGGTAAAATTTTGTTTCAATCTGAGCTCAATCGAGCTCAGATCTTCCCCTAGATCATGGACGATCTCTGTTGATCTAAGGGGAAGAACTGGGGAGATATTGGTCATCCATCTGTGTGTTTTGGATGGACGATCGAGATTATTCCCATATTTAGAATTTCTTTTATCCCTTTTAAAATTGTGAGGAGATCCTTGGCCGTCCGATCTTTGATCGAACAACACAGATCAAAGCACATCCTACCACCACACCGCCACTTGATGTGATGTCTAAGTTGCGGGCTCACTACGTGACGTGTGTAAAGCACGCTGACCGCCTCTGGCATGTGTTGCACTGTGAGCTGAGGGATTAGTTAGGATTCTTAATTAATGCTAATTAATCTATGGATCTTCTAAAATTTATATCTCTCTCAATAAAATTTTAAAAAAATGAAATAAATTTCTATGGAAAGATAATTCGACCCAAAATATTTTAAAAATAATTTCAATGGATTTTGAATAACGCTTTTTTATGATTTTGGGTTTTAATGGAAATTTCATTTTGCTAATTACCTTTTAATTAAGCCTTTGGTTAATTCGAAACTTCTTGGCTATATTTTAGGGGATGGCTTCTACCTCCCCTAATTTTCTTGGGATTTATTGAAGGCTTAATTAGAGGAATTGCATATGGGTTTTCTAATTACACCCTTGACCTAATTAAGGATAATTGATTAGTGGTTTTAATCCATGATTAGAGTTGATTAAGGTTAGATCCAGTAGATAGGAGGTTTAGGGAATAATTTTGGGGAATTTCCCCTAAGCTATTCCTTAAACCCCCTTTTCTTTCCTTAATCTTCTCTTAATTAAGTGTTAATTCATTAATTATGCCCTTAATTAATTTCAAAAAATTCTAAAAATTTCCAGAACTTAATTAATCTACTTTGGTAGATGCTTAGGTGTTGAATAGCCTAAGTTCAATTAAGGAAATCAAAACCCAATTCATATGTGTGAAAGGGTGTTTTGAAATAACTTAAGCTAAACCCCTTTGCTTAATTAACCATTAATTATGAGCCAAATTGCATTAGGCCTTTTTCTTATTAGGTGCATTGCAAATTTAAATTCCTTATGAGTTTTTATGTCATTTCATTGGCACATAATTATTTGGTTAACTATGTTAAGGTGGTGTAAGTAAGGTTTAATTAAGTTACTTAATTCATACCTTAATCTAATTAATATATAAAAATGAATCTAATCATCTAAAAATTAAACAAAAATCTCAAACACATGTGAGAATATGTTAGGAACAGCAAACTCAACTCACCTTTTCAAAATTAAATCAAACTTCAAACTAAATAAAAATAACATTGAATACACTTTGATTTATTTTAAACTTTCTTATTCTATAAGAATGTCTTTAGGATTTAATTAAAGTGAGTTTGTTTACATGCTTTCATTACTTTGAGTCTTTCCCCAACATGTTAAATTTGTATGTCATGTGGTTTCATGCATTCATATTTTTCAAATTCAAGTTTAAAATGAAATTGTTTACTTTATGTCAAATTTTCATGTGTAGAAAGTATGGCTATTATCACTACTAAATTCAACTTATTTCCAAAACATATAAATCAAGTATCAAATCTAAAAGTATGCTACTTATATTTATAATTATGAGCATGCATGTGAAAGAATATAAAGGTGCTTAGCATAGGTTTCTCTCTTTTATGTTAGCATAGTTTTGGATAGGATTTGGTAAGATGTATGGTTCATTTGAAAAGAACCTAACTCTTACGTAATTCCATATCATATTCATCTCTATGCTACCACTTAAGAAGGGTTACCTATACTAGCGCACATAAATTGCATAAACAAAAATGAATTAACTAATACAATTTTAGCATTCTTTCCTCTCCATTTCATTTCTTTTATACACATGTTTGTATTTAAGTAAAGTGGTATATTAGTCTGGAAAACTTCAAGATTGTGAGGCTTTAGGTAGCCCTAACTAGGTCTTGTATCTTACACCTCTGTTTATCAATGGCACTGTACTCACTTATGCCTTTCTTACTTTCATGTGTGTATGTAAAAATTTGGATATAGAAACCCTTTTCTAAGTAAAAAAATCATGCATAGTAAACTTTTAGATTTCCTTAAATAGATTACTTAGCATGCATCATAAAGTGTGTTAAATGTTCTCAATTGTATGTATAGATATGCTTAGGATTCACTCATATGCATGTTATACATGTTGGGAAAGTAATGAAGTGATGTGTGTTTTGTAAATTTGGTTCATTTTATTTAATCTTAAAATGCCTTTGTTTTTGAATAGGTTTGTTTAGAGTTCATCTAAGCTTAGGATTAATTAAAATTTAATCAAACATTTTACTAAACCAAATAAAATGTGAACCTACTTTAGAAATTACTTAGGTTAGGGAAGGAAAGAGAAGTCCTCTTCTCTTTCCCTCTCTTCATAACTTAGTAATTAACTTGAAATCAACCTAGACATAACTTACATGAAACCCTCCTCTAAGTTGAACATGTTTTCACACTTAGAAAATTTGAACCTAAACCCATAGCTAAGCATACCACACAAACCTTCAAACACACATTAGCCTATGTCACCATTTCTAGCTTTAGTTTAGGTCAGTGCATGGTTTGATGTTTCATTTTATTTTATGATATATATTTTAAACTGGATGTTAGGGTGTATGCTCGTAGAATGAATGGTAGGATGCTCTTAGTCTTATCATTATTTTCTATAAAGGATTGTGCTTAAGGGGTGCTATCATAAATAAAAATATAAATGCTTTTGCTTGCAAGTGCTTTATACATTTAAGCATAATACAATAGGCTACGTGGACTTAGTCACCTATGTTTGGGGTGATAAGTCCAATATACATGCTTGGGATTTATTTGGTCTATTTTAGCTAACCATTATTTTGTAGGTGTTAGTTAGATTTCCACTTTTTCTTTTCATGTAAATTTGTGCAATTAGGATTTTGGAATGATTGTTATGGGGATTAGGATGAGCATTGGTCATAAGATCCTAACTTGGCTTGACCTTTAAGAGCCATGGTGGAAACTCACCTCCTTCCTTCTCATTGATTTTGGCCAATAACTTTATTTCTCATGCATTAGGCATATGAATCTTATTAGCCTGAGTCAAAATAATTGTCCAAAAATAAAAATAAAATGAAATTTGAATTGCATTAGATTTAGGTCATTTGAAGCATGCCCTTTACATGATCTAGTCTCTTTAAGGAGTGAGTTTAAGGACTTAGTCTCTTCTAAATAAATAATAGCCTAGCTATCTTGCATAAGCATAATGACTTGCCTACATGTATTTAAAATCATAGGAAGAGTTAGTTGGCGGCCACCCCCAGGTGGTTGTATGTCCAAGCTGTCGGGTGGTTTGTCCTCTCTTATGGAGGAAAACCAATTACCCATTTTTATCTTAGATTTAGGTTCTGCTTTTGGCCCTCGCCAAAGCTCCCTAGATTTAGGTTATGAGATTGCTTCTCCCCTTTGTGGGCCATAAGCATAATTCCTCACCTCTTAGGCATTTTCTTAATCTTGTATTAAGGAATCATAAGTCCTAGATTTCTAATGAAAAATTCAACTCAAATAAATTAAATCAATTTCAAAAATGTAAGGCCTATCTATAAGATAGTTTGAGATTGTTCGCTAAGTTTTCTAACATCGTGGGCATCTCCTACCTATCTTCTATTTTTGGCTCCGATAATAACTCCCTCTCTTTGATCAATCCCTTTTGATCTTCAAAAATGAACCAATTGATTGATAGTCCTTTCCTATTAAAATCTTTGAAGATAATGATAATTTACCTTAATCAAGAGTTTTCCTAAGGAATCATCATTCTATAAGATGTAATTAACTATGGGCTCTTACCCCTGTAGGGAACTTAACAAACCTAATTTAAAATAAACCTCGCTTTACTTTTTCATGTAAAGAATCTCTACATATGTAGACCTATCATCCTTAGGAGTCCTTATTGAGGTGATTAGGTCCATTAAAGGGTTGTGACTTTATCTCTCAAGATAGTACACTATTTCTTTGATGACATACCCGATCACCTGAATAAGTACATCTGCAGATCTGCTTGGCATCCTAAAAAGATGAATTTCTATATGGTTGTCTCTTTCATTTCTCCCCATAGATTTGAAGGAGACTCCCCTCCCATATAGAAATTTGTCACCATAAATTTTATGGCGACTCTTATGGAGATGGTTCCTCTCTCCATCTTTGGTAAATGATTGTTGTCTTTGATAGGTTTGTAATTTGGTATGAATCCAAGATTATCTTTCTTTACATTGGCACTTAGCTTATTTCATTCTTAAGATTGAGTTAGCCAACATCTTTAGGTTTTAGGACTCTATGTTGGTCTTAAAACCCTCTTTGGGTTCTCCAATGGGTAAAATTTAAAAGATCTAAATAAAAAGAAAACATTTTAAAGACTTCCTCCTTATCATTTTCATGATAAAGAAAGGTTCATCATAAAATAATGAAGATAAGATAAATTTTCCATAAGAACTTTGCTTTTCAAAAAGCACATTTTCAAAAATGCACTTAATAAAATATTTTTCACAAAAATTTATCACCCTCATTTAACAATTTCCATAATTACATGTAGGGATTTTCAAAAATAAAACTAACAACATTTTCCAAAAGCACAAATGAACATCTTCCTTCAAATTCATTTTGAGGATATTTCATTTTAAAATAAAATAAATAATCATCTTTCCAAAAAAATCAAAATCACAAATAGAAGTTTTCAAAAAGCATACATGAATCTTTCCATTCAATATATTCACATTTTCAATGGAAGTTTCATTTTCAAATAAAACTAAACTTTTCAAAATACACATGAACACATTCATTTAATATACTCAAATTTATTAAATGAAGATTTCATTCCCAATTAAAATAAATATCATTTGGGAAATCCCACTTAAACATATTCCACATATGATTAAGTTGGAATTCCTCAAAAAAAAATAATCACACATAAAATAAAATTTTCACTTTTCAAAATAAGATTGATCTCCATTCTACATACCCAAATTTGTTAAATGGAAGTCCTCTTTTCATAAAAATTAAAACTTAAACAATCACATTTTAAAATTCTAAACATATATGGAACTTCATTTAACATATCCAAATTTGTTAAGTGAAGTCTCCAAATCAAAATCAAAAAAAAACACATTTGGAACTTCAGTTAACATACCCAAGTTTGTTAAATGAAGTCTCCATATTCAAAATTCAAAATTTTCAAACACATTTTGAAACTTCATTTAGCATACTCAAATTTCCTAAGGTAAGTTTCCAAATCCAAAATTAAAAATCAACAATCATATTTTAAAAATTTTCAAACAACACTTTGGAACCTCATTTAGCATACTCAAATTTTCTAAGTGAAGTTTCCAAAGTCAAAACCAAAAAATCTCAGACACCTTTGGAACTTCTTTCCTTAGCATACCAAATTTTCTAAGGAGAAGTTTCCATTTTCAAAAAACTAACAAATCAAAATTTTGAACACACCATTTGGAGTTTCATTTAGCATACTCAAATTTGCTAGTGAAATTTCCATTTCACAAAACCAAGTGGGACTTCATCTTTAGCATACCAAATTTGGTAATGTTAAAACAAATGAAACACTTAGGATTTCCTTAGCATACCTAAATTTTCTAAAGATCCTAACTTTTTTGAGATCAAAACATCAAAATAAGAATGAAACACTTAGGCTTTTCTTAGCATTATTAAATTTGCTAAGAATCCTATTTTCAAAAATCAAACAAAACTTGGGTTCTTCACTTAGCATACCTAAATTTGCTAAGTGAATTCCAAATTTTCAAAAATCAAAATAAAAAAATTCACAAAAAGAAATAATTACTTTCTTCAAATATTTAGCATACTAAGCTAAATTTGTAAAATTCCAAAATCACCAAACAAAAATAAAATCAATTGACCCTTACTTTAACATACCCAAATTTGTTAAAGGAAAGGGTCCTCAAATCAAAAATTCAAGTTCAAACAAACATGAACCTATGGAAGCATCCTTATCAAAATATTCATATTTCAACATACCCAAATTTGTTGAAGTTGGATTCATATTTAAAATTCCTCTTTCAATCAATCTTCTCAAATCCATTTTGAACCCCACTTAACACTTCCAAGTTGTTGGATGTGGGTTCAAATTTTAAGTTCAAAAATTCAAAATCTATAAAGATAGAAATCATCATTTTCTTTCATATTCTTACGGTGAGCATGGTAGTTCAATTTAGGTCTCTTACAATTGTTGAAATGGTTCTCAGTTCATTTTTACATTCCCCATGGTATGGATTGGCTTTGGATCGTCAGCCAACTTCCCTCATCTAGACCATATGCATCGATTCACTTTGGTAGGGGAGAGAGAGCAGATTACTTGTGAGGGCTCCCCTCACTACAATTAGCGGACCAGGTGGCGAAGCGTCATCGGGATTGACTTTCCCTACTCCATGTCTTTGAAGAGGAAAAGTGGCACAGTCATTAGTCTTAGCAGCCCAGTGTGTGCAGAGCCCTAGTGAGGGCTAGTACCATCTCATCACAGACCCTCTAAGGGTAAGGCTCCCAGCTCGGCTTTCCTCCCCATTTGAGTATGGGTCTAGCTCACTCCATCCTATATACACAACATAGGAATAAGAACTATATGATCAGCGGTACCACACCGGGATCGTGGGAGTTAGAGTAGGTTCGGTGAGTTCTGTTGTTCACCACTGGTTTGAAAATACTAGTTCCATCTCTCTAGATGATGAGAGGATGTTATGATCTGTCACCTCCTCGGTGGTGCATTATCACAATTTCTAAGCGAGGAGGTGTATCTGGTCTCGATCTATCTTACGTAGGTGGAGCATAGGATGCTGAGAACATAGTTTGATCTTATCATCATCCCCATAGTGTGGGAAGCGACTTTCAGGAGAGGGCGAGAGGCCCATACACATATTACTATAGGAAGGCGAGGTTGGTCGTTAGCGCCATGCATTGATTTTCCACTCAGTGCTACCCGACGATCCTCCTCACTAGGACTAGTCATCATAGGAGGATAGCTCCTATGAACAGAGAGTTGGTGGTGTCTCCACCCCATTGCTCTACCCCCTCATCTGACATTGTCAATTTAGGTTATATCATCTCTTATTCCATCTAAGGCCATGAAGGCCATGGAAAAGATGGTGATATTATGGATCCCTTCTACCACCCATGGTGGGTGAGCTCTGACCTTCTTAGTGGTGGTGCGGAAGGAGTGGCGACCCCAAAGCATCGTGGTCATCCCTTCACCAACTCCACTCATACAGTAGGATGTAGAGATGATGACAGTGATTTTAGATATTCCAGATGATAGTCCAGCTGCACTAGTGGTAGTGGAACATCCTAGGATTGTTACCCCTCTCATAGCCACTAACAATGAGGATGTATTCATCTAGTGAGAACAATCCACATAGGATTGACTCTCTAGTGGCGAGTTGGGTGCCTCTCGGTACGATGAGTGATCACACAAGTTAGCCTAAACTATTTGTACCTACTCAAATGAATCATTCTTTAGATGAGATAATTGCACATTATTTCATGGAGAAAAGAGTACGATTGGTGATGAAAGAAAGTCGCTTCATCCAATGAAGATGACTTATGGGACTCAATTAGTGCATGGTTGACACTAGGGGATCTCTTCTTAGGGAACAAAGCCATGGAAGGTGATAAGGTTGATCAAGAAGACCATGAATTAGCCAGCACCTCACATCGTTGAGGTAGAAGGATGAGCATATTGTTAGGATTCGATTCAGGACTTGTTGCAGTTTGATGCTTGAAATAAGCCCTTTAGTTCATCTTTCTCCAGTCAAAAGTTAGTGAGTTGGTTAGTTCTTGGTGGAACTCTACCTCACTGTTGAGCAAGGTAGCACTAGCCTATAGAAGGAAGTGGAAAGTACCTCCATACAAGAAAAACATAAAATCCATGGTTGAGCGAGTGAAGGAAGCTTTGGCTCAAGCCTGGGGAGGATCATCGGTTCCAAAGGGTAGACCCTACCCAGTGGAATTCGATGCTATCCAATATTCCAAGGGGTTCATGCCTCCTTCCTTCAAAAGCTTTGATGGTAGTGGCAACCCAAGGTAGCACATAACACATTTCATGGCCAGTTGTTGCAACATAAGTGGCAGTGATGCTTTACTTTCTTGCCTTTTCATTAGTATCCTAGTGGGTATTGCTTTTAATTTGTATGTTGAACTGCCCAACGATCCAGTAAAGATATTTACTAAGTTAGAGCAACTCTTCATCAAGAGATTTGTTGGAGCTCAGCAAAGGGTTACCGTAGGTGATCTCGTTGTAGTACAATAGCACCCCGATGAGTTCCTTGTTGATTATATTCTCATTCTCGATGGTGTAAGTATGAAGTGTGAATGTAGCCATCGAACAACATGCCATTGAGATTCTCTTGAAGAATATCCATGGCTCGATCCTTCATGCTTAAGGGCTTCACCATCAAGACATTTGAAGCTAATCAACAAAGTGGCTAGTCTACAAGGAGAGGC
This sequence comes from Cymbidium sinense, assembly GCA_021442155.1. Lineage (NCBI taxonomy): Eukaryota > Viridiplantae > Streptophyta > Magnoliopsida > Asparagales > Orchidaceae > Cymbidium > Cymbidium sinense. The sequence continues at coordinate 12,733 of JAKCPB010000521.1, read as the reverse complement.
CAAGGTTGCCTTTTCAAGATCGGTTGCCTACTGTGAAGGTCTATGAGAAGAAACTAGGAGTAATAGTGGTTGATGAAGCGACCAACTAGAGATCAGTTTGAGACCATGACCTCACCTCCTTTGGGGTAGCCCTATCCCTCCACCATACCTCCATGACCGACCACCCCCATACCACCAACATCATGCATGCACCACCAGGTAGCTATGGTCCTACACTTTTAGATAAGTTAAACAAACCTTATTCTTTTTAAGTAATCAGGAAAATCTTTAAGAATCTCTTAAAGAAACCTAATTTTTAGCTATTCGAACTAGGAGGAAGTAGGCAAAAGTCATGATCCAAACTTTTTCCCTTACCACCATATGCTAGGCCATGTTTTAGAGGATTGCTTCACATTCAAGGACCGGCTTGAACATAATTTCAAGGCCGGTGTTGTAGTTATCCCAAAGGAATACCTTGTGGAACAACCTTCCAGTTCCATTAGGGTAATCCTTGGGGATACATGTGATCCTACCAAAACTAAAGAAGGTTGGGATATTTCTCTATCTAAAACCTCTAAGAAGATCATCCAAAAGATCAAGAAGCTTTCCTTGTAGGTGCCTGAGTAGCTCAAACCTCCAACACCAAGGAAGGTTTGCAAGTTGTCCAACTCTAGAAGGAAGGAGCTCGCCAGCAACAACACGACATGTGTCGACCCAGGATAGCCTCCACCAACTTGATGTCATCCTTGGTTGTAGCTTCCACTCGGTGACTTCTTCCATTTCAACTAGCTCTTTTCTTCTACTAGTATAACTCTTGTATCGAATAAGGGCATCAAATCCCTTACTCCACTCCTTGCTTGACTTCTACTTTGTACCTCCAAATAATTCCAAGAAATTGAAGAATAAAGATAGTTTGAATTACATCTCATGTCGATGGGTTGTCTTCTTCTATTCCTAATGATAACTCTTCAAGTCTAAATAACTATAACTCGATCTTCATCTTTTTTTTGAGTTGGACTTAACTCACGATACTACGGGTTCACCTTTGAGATAAACTTGGAATCATCCAATTACCCATAGGTGAAGAAGGTGAGTGTGCAAGTAGAACCTTCCATTACCACACCACAAGAGATCCTCCATCAGTGGCAAGGTTCTCACCTCCAGCACCTCAAGATAGAGGGAAACAAGTCATTGGTAATGAAGATCGAGAAGCTCTTCCACAGGATGCTCCACCTTTGGATATGCTTATGGAAGACTAGCCGAAGGTGGGCTACAACATCCTTTTTCATCTAAGAAAGTTTCCATCTAAGCTAAGAATATATGATGCCCTTGTCTTATCCAAAAGATGAGGAATCACTAATCAAAACTCTCTTGATCACCTTGGATGATGAGAAGCACATTCTCCCTACACCTTCATCACAGACTTGGGCAACCCCACAAATACATGGAGTTCCGCCGTTCTTATGGATTGCATGAACATTATGAGTCTAGACACCCTTGCCTATTTAAAGATCAACATTTCTACACTTCGAGGAGATAAGATGATGTTGAGAGGATTCAAAGATCAAGGTGAGCTTGCTTTAGGTTCTATAGTGTTACCTTTGGAGATAGGTGACTAGAAGACTGAAGCTACATCATTGATTTGAATACTTCATTCATTTCTTTGCTTGGTAGGCCTTGGATACAAGGTCATTCCATCCTCCCTCCACCAGTGCATCAAGTTCAGAAAAGATGAAATTGAGTACTATATCAACAAAGATGAAAAGCCATTTTCAGTTAGAGAGGTTGAGATTTATGAGGATACGACCTACAATCTTCCTCAAAACACCCTTTCTCATGAACTTGGACAAAACTCAAATGCAAAAATTAAAAAAAAGAAAATGAAGCAAAATTAAAGATAAAATAAAATGAAAGAATAAAAGTAAGTGAACAAGAAAGGAATTGAAGAAGAAATAGATCATATCACATTCCACCCACAGTTCATTCCATCATATGGACATGTGGGTAGGATGGCTCCTCCAGGCAGAGGTAGAGGCCAAAAGTTCAGATGTGGGAGACCCCTAGTTGGTCCTTGACCAATATATGAGTGTTCGGTTCATAGATACCCTATATTCACATAGATTTGGAATCCATCTCGGAGGATGAGTCTAATGTGATTAGTGTACCAACCAACCCCTCTCAGTGGGTTCCAATGGAGGTGACTTTCGATCCAGATAAAGATGAAGACCAGGCCTCCAAGAAAAGCAAAGTATTCAAATCTGGTTTATGTGAAACTATTAGGAAGCAGTTGGGAACCTTAGCTCTTACCTCACTTACATCTCAGAAAGTTGAAGTTCTAGTAGTTAAGAAAGTCCCTAATTCTTTCAGTGACATGAAGGAGAAGAAGTTCTTTTTGGGATCATCATCCTCACTGAAGTTGATGTAGAGCTTGAGGAGGATACTTTTAAAGAATTAATGGAATTACCTTTTGACTTTACTTGCCTTATGTTCAAAATCTTATATAAAAAATTTAGTTCTTCACACATGGTCCAAGCATAGGTCAGAATACTTCAAGAAGCTATGGAATAATACAGATAGGGAAGCACAATCAAGAGTAGGACTAGGATTTGGTACAGTGGGTCCAATCAATGATGATGATTATTGCCTAGTTATTACCAATCATTTGAGTCGATAGTTCTTCTCACATCCCCAACTCTTATGAGAATGTGTGTTTAGAAACTCGATGATCGGATGATCTCCAAGTCAAAGAGGCACCATTTGAAGAGGAGATTCATTCAATAATAGACAAGCTTAAAGAAATCAACCTCGGATAGAAGAAAATCCACGATACATACATCGGTTCATTGAATGAAGAAGAAACCAATGACTTAGTTAGGCTATTGACTAAGTTTAAAGACTTTCATGGAGTTATGAAGATGCCATTATCTCCATAGTCCACAAGCTAGCAATAGACCCTAATGTTACCCCTATTAAGCTCCTAGATGCATGCGATTAGAAATTGAACAATAGGTCATTTCTAAAGTCAAGAAATTGATCGATGTTGGTTTCATCAAGGAAGAAAAATATCCTACATGGTTAGCTAGTGTCATCCCAATTAAGAAGAAGAATGGCCAAATTCACATTTGCATCAATTTTAGGGACTTAAATAGCATGTCCTAAGGATGAGTTTCCTCTTCCTATACCAGAATTAATGGTGGACATTCCCTCATCTCATGCAGTCTACTCTTTCATGGATGGATCATCTGGCTATAACCAAATCAAGATGTATCCTGAAGATGAAAGAAACATTGCTTTAACCCATCAATCTTACGTTATAGGGTCATGCCTTTCGCCTTAAAATGCTAGTGCTACATACCAATGGGCCATGACTCATCTTCAATGAACTCATCCATCATCGGTTGAGTGCTATGTTGATGATCTAGTAGTCAGAGCGAGAAAAGGAAGACCACATCTTTGACTTGAGAGTAGTTTTGAATGATTAAGATAATAGAACCTCAAAATGAATCGCCTGAAGTGTGCATTCGGAGTAGCTTCAGGGAAATTCCTTGAGTTCATTGTTTGACACCAGGGAATAGAAATAGATCCTGAAAAGATTAAAGCTATCTTAGAAATGCCACCTCTGAGTTTAACTCAACTCGATCCTTTCAAGAATGGATGATCTAAGATGCTTTATCTCAAACCTATCGAGATGCAAGCCATTCTCGCACTTATCAAAAGGATGTCAAGTTCAAGTGGGATGACAAGTGCCCTTTGAAGACATCAAAGAGTATTTGGTGAAGCCAGTTCTAACCCGAGGCCACTCATCCTTTATGCGCATTGGATGACTCTCTTGCTCTTTTGGCCCAAGCCAATGAAGGAAGGAGAGTGCACTCTACTACCTCATCATCGATCCCTCTGAAGCAAACTATCCACCTATTGAAACATTTACTAGCTTTGATCTTTGCATCTCGAAGCTACACTATGCTTTCTCATAAAGTGAACTTGATCTCTAGAAATCCATAATATCTCATGACACACAACCAATGATATCGGATGTTTGGCTCATTGGTCCATGATACTTTCAGTTTGATATCACATTTGTACCCCTCCATAATAAAAAAACTAGGATTTCTTCTTAGCACACCCACTTCCAGCTAACCCTCCAGTGATGATCTCTGATGAACAAATCATGAACTTAGGGAGGCCAATAACCAGATGGGAGATGTATTTTGATGGTGCTTCTTCTTTTCTTAAAGGTGAAGCACCATAATCTATTCTCTCAAGAAGGAAAGGGTAGGAATAGTTCTTCTAACTCCAAACCATGATGTGATGAGATTCTCATATCTCCAACCTACACCAACAATGAAGCCGAGTATGAGGCTTTGATTGCTGTTCTGGAGTTAGCCATCACTATCAGTGTCAAGAGCATCAACATCTTTGGGATTCTCAGTTGGTCATCAACCAGATTGCCGGGTCTTACCAGGTTCTCAAACCCAAGCTTCATCATTACTATGAGTATACCATGAAGCTGTTGGCCCAAATTCTCGAAGTCACCATCTACAAGGTTCCCCGGCGAGAGCGTAGTGATGCCTTGGCCAAACTTGCAAAGAGTTGGCATGTCAGGAAGATGAGTCCATTTCAATAAGGGTTCAAAATAGACAAATCCTATCCCTTGATGTGAACTCATCGAGACTTTCTCTTGAAGGGAGGTTACCATTGCCAAAATGGACAAGCTAGATTGGAGGCAACCATTCATAGATTACTTGAACACCAAAACTACCTCAAGAAAAGTCACAAGCCCATCGTGAAAAGAGAGCTCTCTCTGCTCTTGTTGATGGCACCTATATCGATCCTTTGACCAAATGTGGTTGTTGTTTAGACAAACATGAAGCCCATGGCATTATAACGAGGTACACTCAATTACATGTGAGCACATCAATCCAAGATGAAGATGAAGATCAAGCAACTTGATACTACTAGCCTTGATGATTTAGATTGCATGGATGTAGCTAGGAGATGCCATCGAGTTAGGTGCATGGTGTGGTCCTCCATCCACCACCCATATTCTACACCCTACATTGGCCTCATGCCATTTGAGTGTTGGGTACATTAGAGTTGATCGATCCTCCTTCTTCCAAGGGGCATCGATTCATCTTAGCCACTTACTACTTTTCCAAGTGGTGGAAGCCATCCCACTCAGAGGTCAGCTTCACATGTGCTTCAATTTTTTAGAAACCATATCATATATAGGTTTGGGGTGCCTCGATGAATTATATCTGATAATGGTATTGCATTCAAAAGCACGAGATAGCGCAAGAAGACAGTATAGATTGGAGATACTCCACCATCTACTAGAGAAAATGGCTTAGCATTCAACAAAACTTTCATCCAATATTGAAAAAGACTCTTGATGATAATAAATGATAATTGGAATGAGGTTAGTTGAAGCCTGCTCTTACCACGCATATCACTCCAACTCATCCCATTTTCCTTAGTGTATGGATCCAAGCCATTCTACCTTTAGAAGTTCAACTCCCATCACTAAGGATAGCATTGGGTAACAAGATCACTATAGAGTGCAAAGTTGTAGTTAGAAGAGCTCAAGGTTTGGAGGTACTGGTGATAACCTCGAGTTATACAAAGCCAAAATGATTCAAGCTCACAACAAGTTGGTCCACCTAGGTCTTTCGGTAGGAGAACTTGTGTTAGTCCTAAGGAGACCAATTGTTTGAAAATGGGAGGCAAGTTTGAACCCACTTGGGAAGGCCCACATGTCATGTAGAGAAGGCTACCAAGGAGGATCTTATCAACTTATTGATTGTAAAGGGGAACAGCCGTTGCTTCCAATTAATGAGCTCTATCTAAATATTACCCATGAAACAAATCATGTTTGAAAATAATCATTAATAAAAAAAAGAATAAAATATAATTCCATTCATCAAACCTTCTCTTCTTTCAAAGCATTGTTTGCTTATCTTGTGAATCTACCGTGATGTGTTTAAGGTAGGTGTAAGAGTCCCCCAGTGGCATCCTATCCCTCTTTCACAACACAAACACAATCTCTTGATGCTTTTAGAATAGGTGTAAGAGAACCCAAGAGGCATCCTATTTTGATTAGCATAACTAAGTTAAATGTGAGAGAACCCAAGCGACATCCTTTCTTAGTGGGAATCCTTTTTGCCATCCATGGCACCATTTCATCAAACTCTCCCTAGTGTGTTTAAGGTAGGTGTAAGAGTCCCCAGAGGCATCCTATTCCTTTTAACACATGCACAACAATAAACACAAATCTTTTATCTCAAGCTATTTGATGTGGAGCAAGCCCCCTATGACACTCACTCATTAGTTGCTAGGTTGGGTCTACATGCTACCTAGTATGTCACCCAGTGATCATTTATTGGAAGATGTGAGTCCCCAGCTTTCCTAACTTGACCATTGAAAACAAATGAGCCTTGTTAGTATGGTAGCCTTCACTGCCCAGCCAGTAAGCTTGTTGACTTCATTTAAGAAGATGTGAGTCCCCGTGCTTTCTTCTTGAACTAGCCATCATGCTCTAACTAGGTCGAGTATATTTGAGGTTCAGGATAAGTCCCTCAAAGGCTCCTTTCCTCTTGACTACTTTTGAGTTGATCTAAGTCCCCCAGTGGCATTCACTCAGTAGTCTCCCTAAGCTAGATAGCACCTGTCGAGCTGAAGATAGACTATCCCAATAGTCAGTTATACTATAGGAGGATGTGAGTCCCCGAGCTTTCTTCCTAGGCTGATTGTTGCAAACGGACAGGCACCTTAGGTTGGTTGATGTTTCAATGCTATGTGACACTCGGTGAGTGCACCACTCTTGTCAGATGTAAGTCCCTGCTTTCTCCTTGAGTTGGACACTGAATACCTATTGGATATATGACTAGCCATGTCATCTTCTCTAGGGTGTTGGATTAAGCCCTTAGCGGCCCCATCCCTTGTGGGCACTCTATTTGGATCAAGTCCTTTTTGACCCTATTTAGACACTACCTGGGTTGCTTTTGGATTAGATAGTTCCTCTTTCCTAGTAGCCACCCCTATGGTTGAAGAATTTGTTCAGTGGATGCACATATTCTCCCTTAGTTTAGTATGTCTAAGATAGGTCTAGGTTGATATGAGCTCCTTCTCAGTATGATCCCTTGTAAACTAATAGGGCCCACACTTAAAAAAATAAATAACTAAAATAAAAAAAAATAAACAAAATTAATTTGCTTGTGGATTAGGAATTCAAGCCCCCAAAGGGCCCTTTTTCTCAAGCAGGCATCCTATCTTTAGGGCAGTGTCTACAGAACTCCCTATAGGAAATGCTTGACTACCTAAGTTGAGATAAATCATTGGGTCTACTCACTCCTGTAGTCTCCTTAGTTGGGTTCAATCTATTTTGCCACAAAAGTTACTAAATCATTCCGCTTTGAAAGATGTAAGACTATGATGCATTCTTTCTAGCATGATTCAAATCAACGCACCTAAATCGGGTTTCATTTGTTGCCCAAAGAAACTGATCATCCCAGTGGTCTTTTTTAGTGGAAGATGTGAGTCCCCAAGCTTTCTTCCCTTCAATTGATCATTGTAAACCGAAAGACACTCCTTTGATCGGATAGTTCTCCCATCGGCCAGGAAGCTACTCCCTTTGGTTCAAAGAATAGATAGGTCTAGGCTTCTATAAGCTCCTTCCATGATCCATCACAAACCAAGAATCCACCAAAAAAAACTAAAAAAGAATTTAATCTTTGACTATTCTTGAACTTATTTAAGTCCCCTAGTGGCATTCACTCAATAGTCAGCCCTAAGTCGGGGTCCAATTTGTTGCCCAAAGCAACTGATCACTCTAATGGTTGCTTGTTTCTAGAAGATGTGAGTCCCCATGCTTTCTTCTTAAGACTTGATCATTGTATACCAAAAGGCATTTCCCTTGGTTGGATAGTCCTACCTTATGGTTGGTAGACTACTCCTTTGGATAGTAAATTTAGGTCTAGCCTCCATGGCCCCTACCAATGCCATCATCGCAAACCAATGGATCCATTATAATTAAAATAAACAAATCTAAAAATAAAATCAACCTTGAATATCTTTGAGCTAATCTAAGTCCCTAGCGGCATTCACTCAATAGTCAGCCCTAGGTTGGGTTCAATCTTGCCTAATAGATTACCCCAAAACCCATCTCTACTTTGGAGGATGTAAGTCTACTATGCTTTCTTCCTAGTATGCTTTATAAAAGGCATCCCTTTGGTGTCCTACTATGTGCTTAGTAGACTACCCCTTTGGATTGGTAAATCTGAGTTAGGTCTTAGCCTCCATGGCTCTAACTTAGTGCAATCTATTGCAAACCAATAGGGTTCATCTAAAAATTCAAACCTAATAAAAATTAAAACAAATTCAACCCTCTTCCCCAGTGGAATTTGAATAAATCAATTTCTCTCGTGAGATTCAAATCAAATCAAACCTCTCATCCCCTTGTGGATGATTTGAACCTGCTTCCCTAGTGGAAGGTTCACACACTATCCCTTAGTGGATTCTTTCTCTCTCTTATGTCTTGGACATAAGTAGAGCCACATTGCACTAAGCTCTAGATTCTTTCTATGCCTTAGGTTAGGGATAGATTGTTTCTATTAGTGCTTGTGATCTCTCGGTGTTGTTGATCATTTTGGTCAACACCAATATGTGTGGTGTTCCTTGTCAGTCACACCATACCTATTGGGCGCCCTTTGTTGACCTCATTTTTAGGATGAGCTCTCAACCCCTCCATCTTAGACATAAGACACTCTAGACTTTAAGAGTTCCTTAGTCTTAAGACACATCTAGTGATTAGGTGGACAGTCAACCTAGGCCTAGAGACTTAGAAGAGTTAGCCATAGGAATAGGTCATGCCTTAGGGTGTTAAGAAAATTTTCCTACCCTTAGCTTAAACCATTCCTCACTTTCCTTCCTTCAAGTCAAACTCCAAATCAATCTTATTAATTTTCTCCAAACTCAAATCAACTCTATATGATTGAATGATTGAAATCCATGATTAAAATCCATGATTGAAATCTATGATTGAAAACCATGATCAAAATCCATCAAAATTCCTAAGTCCAAATCTTTCTAAGTCCTTAATCTTCCCTTAAGGACTTAGCCAAAATCTTGATCCAAATCAATTCAAACCTTTGAGATTTTCTCATAATTCATTTATATTCTCATTTATATTCACATATATAAATGAAATATAAATTCAAACCAATCAAACTAAACTCAAAAGTCAAAATCAATTCATGAAATTCTCTTAAGTCCTTATTTTCCATTAATGGACTTAGCCAAAATCAACTCTAAACCAATTCAACTCATAGGATTTTCTCAAAACTCATTTATATTCTCATTTATATTCACATATATAAATGAAATATAAATATAAATCAATCAAATCAAATCCTCAAATTAAATTCCAAATCTAAAACCTTTCTTAAGTCCTTAATTTTCCATTAATGGACTTAGCCTAAATAATCATCAAATCAATTCAAATTCATGGGATTTTCTCATAATTCATTTATATCTCATTTATATTCACATATATAAATGAAATATAAATATAAATCAATCAAAAATTCAAAAAATTCAAACTCCAAACTCCAAAGTTTTCCTAAGTCCTTTAAATCCTTCTTAATGGACTTAGCCCAAATCATGATTAAACCACTTCAAATCCTTGAAATTTTCTCATGATCCATTTATATTCTCATTTATATTCACATATATAAATGAAATATAAATTTAAACAATCAAAACTATTTCCAAAAATCAAACTCAAATCTACTCAAAATCCAATCTAAGCCCTTCAAGTCAAAATCTTGAACTTAGTCAAATCAATTTCAAATCAAGCCAAACTCTTGATTTTTCTTCATGATTCAATTAACCCTACAATCATGAACCCATATATAAATCCAAACTTCAATCACTCAATCAAAACCCAAAATCCCTTCATATTCTTCCTTTGAATATGAAATTGTCAAATGAACCAAAACCCATTTGACTTCAAACCACTTGTAAATGGATTTATATTTCAATCATAAGTCCATATACAAGATCAATCAAGCTCAAATCAAGCTTTGACCAAGCCATTTGACCCACTTAGGCTCACTTGACCCAAAGTGACCTAAAGTACCCTTATGAGCCAAATTCTAATCCTAACCAAATTGGATTGAACCAAAGTCACCTATGCCTCTCATCATGATCAACAATCATCATGGGATGATCAATCAATCAAATTGGGTCAAACTAAGTCAAATCTAAGGGTTGACCAAGTCAACACTTAGTCCAAAATGAAACCTAACATAGCTAAATTCCACCATAGGCTAAATTGATTGAAACCATTAATCTAAGTTCACTCATGACCTATGTTTAAACTTGACCAAGCCAACATTTGAGCCTAACCTAGCCCAATTGGCCACTTGACCCAAGTTGATCCAACTTGACCTAAAAAGTCAAAATGCATCAAAACTTGATCTAAACTAAATTGGTTGAAACCAATGGGTCAAGTTCATTCCAAATCACTTGTGAAACTTGACCAAAGCCTCAATTGGCCAACTAAACCTAACCTAGCCCAATTGATCTTAGACCCAACTTGACCTAAAGGGGTCATGTTGAGCCAAATTTGAACTTAACCAAAATTAATTGGAAATAAAGATACCAATCCACTCCATATGACTAACCTAACCTAAACCAACCCATGACCTAGCCCAAATAGGTCAAATGGGTCAAATAGGTCAACTTGACCCATTTGACCTAAATGAAGTCAAATGAGCCAAATCAAAACTATACCAAATTGAACCAAACAAAATCCACCAAAACATTTCAAATGGTCATATGAACTTGACCCAACCCTTGGTTTGACCCAATTTGACCAATTGGTCAGCTTGACCCAAGTTGAACCATTTTGACCTAAATAGGTCAACATGAGCCAAACCTTATCAAATGAATTCCAAATCTCATGAAACTTGACAAAACCTAGTTTCTCCACATACACAACATATTCAAATTGAAAAATAAGTAAAATGACCATTTTACCCCTAGGCCATAGAACAAATTTTGACCTAATCCATGGGTAATTTGGTCATACCCTCTTCATATCCACTTTATGCTTTCCTAATAGCTCAAGGGGACCAAATGAAGAGTGGTGCACCCAACCCAATGGGTTTGGGTCATCCCAATTGGCCCCAAGGCCAAACCCAACCCCATGGGTCAAATTGGCTCATTCCAAATCCCTCTTCCACTCAATTTCAAGCACATGGGAGGTTGGCAATCCACTCAAGGCCTCAAACTGACCATGTGGCAACTCAAAATGGATCAAACAACCTTCCAATTAGTCAATTGGATCAAAATGGAAAAGAAGCTTGCACCATCCTTCAAGGGGAGATATACTCCCCTAATTCAATTCAAAACCATCATTCCTCAATTTGATCAAGAAAGAGAGGGAAAAGATCAGAGCCTTCCTAAGCATTCTTAGAGGAGGATTTGAGATTTCTTTTCCATCAAAAAAATAGGGAGCTTACTTGAACTTCCAACTTTCTCCACACTGAAAACCACTCTAATTCCTCTTGCACACTTCCTCTAAGGATCAATCCGAGCACACTCAAGCTTTTACTTGAGTTCTCACAGTAAGGAGAGGAGCAATTGGATCAAAGCCGCAAGAGATTTGAAGTGGTGTTGGTCCATAGAGCAATCCACTCAACCCCAAGGCCTAAGAATTTCAATGGCTTTTCTCCACTAGAAGCTACCTCATCGATCTCGAGCACGTGAGGTATGGAATTTTTGACCACTAGCATAGAGGTGTTGGTCTTTGTGAAAGGAATTTTCAATTCATGCAAATTCCACCATTGGATATGTTCCTTATTAGATGGTGTGGGTAAAATTTTGTTTCAATCAAAGCTCAATCGAGCTTGGATCTTCCCTAGATCATGGTAGATTATTCCCACATTTGGAATTTCTTTTATCCCTTTAAAACTATGGGAGATCGCCATCCGATCTTTGATCTGACAGATCAAAGTGTCCCTACCGCCACTTGATGTGATGTTTAAGTAGCGGGCTCATGCACGATGTGTAAAGCGCCGACCGCCACCACCATGCATCGCACAAGGGATTAGTTAGATTCTTAATTAATGCTAATTAATCTATGGATCTTCTAAAATTCATATCTCTCAATAAAATTTAAAAAATATGAAATAAATTTTATGGAAAGATAATTCAACCTAAAATATTTTAAAATAATTTCAATGGATTTTGAATTATTTTTCTATAATTATTTATTGGAAATTTCATTTTGCTAATTAGCTCTTAATTAAGCCTGAATTAATTCCAAACTTCTTGAGTATATTTAAGGGATGACTTCTTCCCTAATTTTCTTGTAATTTATTGAAGGCTTAATTGGGGGAATTGCATATGGGTTTCCTAATTACTCCATTAACCTAATAAAGGATAATTAAGGTGTGATTAGTGGTTTTCATCCATGATTAGAGTTGATTAAGATAAGATAGATAGGAGGTTTAGAGAATAATTTTGGGGCATTTCCCAAGCTATTCACTAAACCTCCATTTTCTTTCCTTAATCTTCTTAATTAAGGGTTAATTCATTAATTATCCCTTAATTAATTTCTAAAAATTCTAAAATTTCTAGAACTTAATTAATCTACTTTGGGTAGATGCTTAGGTGTTGAATAACCCAAGTTCACTAAGGAAATCAAAACCTAATTCATATGTGTGAAGGTGTTTTGAAATTACATAAGCTAAAC